>OU898281.1:156968446-157194776 GCA_918026665.1 Diabrotica balteata | reverse complement strand
TGTAGATACAAATCATCGAGCGAAAAAGACAATAGAGGGAAATGTAAAGGAAGTGGTAGGGGCAAACATAATTGTTTAGACCGGAAGTGCGATCTATAGAGGCCACCTTTAAACTCAGGGAAAGAGAGTCTCTCTCCTTGTTTAGACCATCAAAATTTAGTTGGGTTATGTTATTGGATTGTCCCAAATGTCCACAAGAAGTCTATTTATATTGACGTTTTTTAACAATTGGCGTCGCATTTTAGACTCTTTTTTATATATATAAGCGATGTGTTTGGGCAACTGTAATTTTTGTCACGCTTCTTCCTCGCATCCCAAATCGCCAAAATTTCTTAATCGGCCCAGTCTCCCTCACTAAAAGACCTCAATTTCCCATTTCTATATGATATATTGGTAACCATTTCTTACTTTGGCCTACGCCCTTTTATTTCTCGTTGTAGGTCTCCAGTTCCAAACCTTTCGTGGTAATCCATTCTTCGTTCATCCGTCTCAGGTGTCCATACCATTTTAATTGTTTTTTTCGGCTATCGTATCCATTATATTGTGTTCTTTACTTTCATTCTCCGCTATGTTTTCATTTCTTATGTCATCAAACAAAGTTAACCCGAACATCTTCTCCAGTACATCATTTTCGTTGAGAGGAGTTTTTTGTGACATATATATTGTTAAGAGCCCCACACTTACTGACCTATACGTCAGCACCGGCGGAAACATAGCCTGATATATATTTATCTTTGTTTTCTTAGTTTAAAGTTTTATTCCACAGGATCGGATGTAGTGTTTTTTATCATGTTTTTCCTTTCCAATTTTTCTGTTATATCTTTGTCGTCTCTCCCGACTTCGCTTAGTGTAACTCCTAGATATTCGTACTGATCAACGTTTTTAATTAATCCGCTTTCTGTTTCCATGACTTGACCGAATTGCCTCCTATATTCATGTATTGGTGTCCCTTTTCGGTATTAACCTCTTAATCCCCATTTTTTGAATTCGTCTATTTAGTTTGTTTGATCATGTACGTCCATATCTTGTAGGTCCTCGGCACGAACTACCTGGTACGTCAGCCGAAGCGGATTGGAGGTATATAGGAGTGTCATTTACCCATATTGCCCATTGGGCTGCATTTTCTCATCCAATGTTATTAAAAGCAATTAACCATAGATATATTTTAAACAGGGTTGGAGAGAGGCAAGAGCACCTGTTTTTGACACCCTTAGTATGGGTGAAAACCCTTGAGAAAATTTGGTTTCCTCCAACCTTAATATAAGCTTGGGTTATCCTTTGATATAGCTTTTTCACGGATTAATAAATACCTCGCATTAAAACCTGCGATATTTCCAATGTTGTCCATAGTCTCCTGCAGTTTGGTGCGGAGTCAAACGCTTTACGGAGAACAATTAAACGTGGCATGTAAGTTCTAGTCCTCTTGCAAATCTCTTTTCCGTTAGATGTTTGATAGTAAATACATTGTCGACACAAGATCTCCCTGGTCGTGAATCCACTTTGTTCTTCGATCCTACTGTGGCTTCTTTTTCTATTCAGGCGTTCAGAAAACTCTTTTCATACAGTATGCCAGTGGAATGACGTATAATGCTGATACCTCGGTAATTACTGCAGTCAGTCCTGTTTCCCTTTTTGAAGATGGAGTTTATGTACGAGACTTTCCCAATACTCTTGGGATACTTACTCCTTGTAAGGCCACTGTGTAAACATTTTTACAAAGCAATTACTAATGTTAATTGCTGTGGCATGTTTGAATAACCTCGAATAGGTAAACTCACTCCGGCCCAGGAGCTTTATTGATTTTTCCATTTTATGTAATAGCGTTTTTAATTCTTCTACGGGTAATCATCGCCACTTCAATTAATCCCTGTTTACAACACTATCTATTTAGACTGACCTTATCATTAATACAATAATAAAAACTATCTCGTATCTGCAGGACCCCTTCTGAAAAATATTATATAGCTACAGGTTAAAAGAAAAGTGTCGGAAAATTTAAATTTCGCGCATTCGCATTTCCGGATATGTCCGCCATCAGAGGCCACTATTTATGGTCTCCTTTTTCAATAAGGTTATAGTATTCCTTCTTTTTGTCTAATTGCTGGATGGAATAAAATTAATAAAAAAAAAAACTAGGGAAAGTCATACATGCAAGCCTTTAGCACGATTCGGATTTATAGAAGTTCAATAAACTTATTGATCTATGTCGGAAGAGTTTTAAGTTATAAAAGTGAAATTCCTAATAAATTGACAGAAACTAATGAAGAAGTCACAGTGATACAGAAAATCTACTAAATTTAATTTTTTTGCCAATTTTTGTCATTAATATTTTTTAATTCTAAGATATTAAGTTATTCATATATCAAGATATCATCAAAGAAAAAAGTCATAGTAGGAGTGTGACTTTAATGCACATAAAGAGCTCTGAAATTTTAAAATCGCACTAAACACTCCTTCAAATTCAATAATATAGGCGGTACTACAAATGTATTTATTTGATCAACCCACTGTACTGTATTAATATTTTAATTAGTTACCAAAAAAGAAGGAGGTTTTATTTTACTAGCACGATTGGTTATTCTTATCAGTACAGTCAAAAACAAGTTATGATTTAGCACCAATAATAATTGTGATATGAGTAATTTGTAGGCATGGTCCAAGTAGACAAGTTTTTTGTGACACCGATAAAACGAGAATGCTGAAAGTAGTTGTATACAAATACCCGCAATTTAGTAAATAATAAATAGTTTTATTTAAAATCTTTTAACTGGTTTTAAAAGCAGTTTTATTTTATTGCGATATAAGTAATTTACAATGTAAGTAGACGACAGGTGTTGTTTATAATCCCGATAAAACGAGAATGCTGACAGTGGTTTTATATAAATACGTGGATTTTAGTAAATAATAAATAGTTTTATTTAAAAACTAGTAACTAGTTTAAAGGAGGTTTTGTTTACGACACCGATGAAACGAGAATGCTAAAGTAGTTGTATACAAATACCTGGAATTTATTAGATATTAAATAGTTTTATTTAAAACCTTCCAACTGGTTTTAAAAGAGGTTTTATGTTACAATTGCGATATAAGTAATTTGTATAATCCAAATAAACGACAGGTTTTGTTTACACACCGGCAAAACGAGAATGCTAAAAGTGGTTTTATATAAATAACTGAAATTTTGTAAATAATAAATAAATAGTTTTATTTAAAAATTACTGAATGGTTTTAAAATTAAAGTGACATACATTTTTTTTTATTTCAGTGCCGAAATGGTTTTCAAAAACAATATAACAAATGAGGTTTATTTTTCTAACTAAATTTTATTTTTCTATATCGATTTTGTTGTTAATAATTTTTCTTTTGTTAATATACCTTATTCATTACTATTCATTTATAGATCTGATACCTTTAAAATATCAATACTTATCACAAAAAAAAGTTTCAACCAAAAATTGAGATAGACAAAGTACGACAAAATATCGTATGTTACATGGGGTACAGTAGGGGAATTCTTCTTCTTTAAGTTCCATCTTCTATCGAAGGTTGGAAATCATCATGGCTATGCGGACTCTGTTGACTGCCGCTTTAAAATAGTTCTGTACTACTGCAGTAGGGGAATATCGACCCCTTAAGAGCTGTTCAAAATTTCAAGTAGTATTCTTTGCAATAAGATGACACGAGTATATGTGATTTTTTATTATTATGCGTTATAAGTTTCTTCAATTGGTTTTGCAAATAAACAAATATATTTTTTTATAAAGTACTTTATAGAAAGAGGAAAAAAATTGGGTAATTTCGACCGGTATGATAGTATCGACCATAATATAGGAGCAAAATCGACCAAGCACTTATACTTATTTGAAAATACATTTATTTTATTATTTGAACATCATTTTACAGTGATCATGGGTCACAAAAATATACACTCAGGCTTTTTCAGCACAAATACAGTCAGTCGGACCTCACCATAAACATCACCACAATGACGCCGATATTGTCCAAGAAATTAAATCACAGCGACTAAGATGGACAGGCCACGTGCACAGACTGCATAACGAAAGACTTGTGAAAACTGGTATGGGAGGAGATTCCCACAGGCAATTTTACCACTCGGACGTCCAGAATGCGATGGAGAGATAACATCTAAGCAGATCTCCGGAAAATGAACATTTCATTTGACCCTAGGTTGATGGAAGACCAAACAAATTGGAAAAAAAGTTGTACAGTCAGCTAAGACCCACCCAGGGTTGTAGCGCTACGCGATGATGATGATGAGTACAGTCAGTATGGGCACAAGTTGCACAAGAAGAGCACTGCAACCAATTGTCATTATCATGTCCAAATTATTCATAAATGGTACAGATTTCACCTTCTTTTCTCTTTTCAACTAGAATTTTTCCTTTATTTGCAACTTTTATTGTAACCTTTTGTAATTTATTAATATTTTTCTTCTATTTTTGCTTTCGTGCTCAACTTTTAATGGAGTAGATGTTAATATTTGTGAATGTTTTTACTGTGAAGTTCAAAGTTGAAAGACTGGAACTGAGCACAAGTATTTTCTGTTTTTTTCCTAATTTCTAGGATTTTATCATCATCGTCTCTTAAGTTGTCTTCAGCAACTTTTCCAATCTAACTTAAGGGTGTTTTCTCGTCAATAGTAAATTTTCTGGAGCCATTTTATTGCACCCATCTTCAGTATTTTTTATTGATTGAGTTACCTGACCATCATATTCTTGAGGGTCAGCTGTTTTTAATGTCTTGAAAAAAGTTACATCCAGAGGCTGCGTTCTATGGGATGTGTAGGGCAGGAGTGATAATAAATAGATGCCAGAATTTCGACAAAAACTGTACGAAGCTAAAGAGGAATGAGTGGAATGGTTATCAGTTATTTGAAGAATAGGTTGTTCTGAAGTAGCGCTAGCAAATTTTTTGAAGTGTTGCAGCCATTCGGTACACAGCTCTTTTGTAATCCATCCAGATTTTCAACATTTGTATATCGCTTGAGGGACTATTTGTTTTCCAAACCATCTTTCATCCTCAGTCTATATTTTGTCCCCTCTTCCCGCTTGTTATCACATCAACTTGCTGTTCCCCTTGTTTTGTCAATACCGTTTCATCCACATTGTATATGCGATGAACTTTAAAATGGTATTTCTCAAATAGCGACTCTAGATTATTAAAAACTATATTCATTTCGCATTTGTTGATAACTGTTGAAGTAAAAATGATACACTTAGGATAAATGGTGCTACCATACTAAAGGTATAAACTAGGTACATTAGGGACCATCTCTCGGCCGTTCCATACATTTAGCTCATATGGAGCCAAGGTTATTAGATATGAAATTTCTCGATTTTGCACGGCGGTCGATATTCCCCACTCTCCCCTAATTTAATAAAAAAATGTTTAATTACACTTTTTTCAACTAAATTTATGCTTTTTAAGCACCAATTTATAACAGTCTAAAATGTTTCATTTTATTAGCTAAAAGTTGGTGAAATAAAAAGTAGTTTTCAAAAAATATGTGATTTGTTGCTTACGATGTTCTGTCAGAAACCTATTGATATGTAAATTAAATGATCATCATTATCTTTGTGTTACCAGATCTTGTGGTGCCGCTATTTGTGTGCTGTTAGTGACCTTCATGTATTTTGTTTTGGATACGTTGACCTGCAGTCCCATTGTCTTCGCGGCTTTTTCTAATATTTCAGAAGCCTGTATCAGGTCTCTTTTTGTCCGTGTTACTATGTCAATGTCATCTGCGTAGGCCAATATCTGTACACTTCTATTGATGATCCGTACCTCTGGTTGTTACGCCCGATTTCTCTATGGCTCTTTCTAGCGCGATGTTAAACAATAGGTACAATAGACTGTCTTCCTGGCATAATCCAGTATGTGTTTAAAAAGACCTTGACAGTCTGTTTTGTACCTTGACTCTGCACTCAATTTTACAAAGAGTTGCCATTACCAATGTTATTAGATGCGACGAAATATCTAGTTCTGTCATAGCATTATAAAGTGCGTTTCTGTCTACATTGTCATAAGCGGTTTTAAAATCTATGTAGAGGTGGTGGGTATTAATTCCATATTCATATGCCTTTTCTAAGGTTTGTCTGAAAAGGAAAATCTGATCAAATGTTGACCTTTCTTTTCAGAATCCACATTTGTATTTGCCTATTTTAAATGAAATGATAACAGTAACTAAATATGGACACTGCATTACAAATGACGTCATAAATCATCTAGCAAGACTTAATATACCACTACTAGAAAAAAGATTTACAGTAAACCCTTACCCTTCCTTCCTTCCTTAGAGGTAAGGCCTCATATTTACTAATTATTTCATGTACTTATTAAGTAGATTATATCTATTATAAAAAATAAAATTTTAGACAACTGACATGACGAACTATTCGAGTTGTAGTTCAAGAAGATTAATAAGAAAAGCGTTCTATTTATTGCGTAAATATTTGACGTTTAGACAAAAAATATATCTATTTGGTAGGTTTTATAGAAAAAGCATATTCTAACACAAATCTAAACTATGTACAACAAAATGACACAACCACTGTAAGCAGACGCACTTAAATAAACTTTATCGAAAAAGTTTTGATATAAACCGAAGCTAAGGAATAGTGACTAACTACCACAATTTGCATTACAAGTAATTTCGGCTCGTATACTAGAAACACCAGAGAATACGCGAGTTAAAGTTCTAGCTAGCTTTTCAGAAGAGTAAAACTACAACCTAATTCCACAAGGAGAACAAAACTGGAGTCTTATTATGGAATTCTAAATTACCAACAAGGCTTTACAAATTGAAATGCCGGCTTTGTTTAGCCGAAACATTCGTTGGCGTTATTTGGAAAATGCTTAAGATTGTTTAGTGGTAAAATTAATTTGAATAATATTTGGGGCATGTAAGGAAAACATACTCATACAGAAAAATAATATGTGGAGAGTTATTAGTAGGACATATTAAAAGTTGAGATGTGAGATCTAATACAATAATAGTTTTAAGTATTATTATTAAGAATTTAAAAATCAGTACACATTCGATTAGAAACAAGAAGCAAAAATGTGCGGAAAAAAGAAAAAAAAAACAGAAAATATAAGGAAGGTCTAAAAGAAGCAAAGAAGATTTCAATGCTTACATATCAGAAAACCAACAAGTTACATCATTCCTCTAATTAATATAATGCAAGGCCATCTCTATAGAAATTGTACGAGGAAATTTTTAGGTCCAACTATCACGCTATCGTCTGCAATATAATAAGATTATCCCATCGCTGACCGTGAGGAGATATCTTCTAAATTGACGTCATTTATCTTCGTGATCGTTTATTAGTGTTCTTGTAAAGTGCTTTATGTAGGCCTCATAGTATTATCAAATACATCTTTAGTGTCTAAAAATGCACCAACGATACTTTGAGGTCTAAGCTTAATATACATATAGATAAATATCCATCGGTCAAACTACTAGAACTTGTAACAAACGTATAACAGAACATAAAAGGTCTTTCAATAGTAGAAGAAACGTCTGTAGTAATAAGATTTTGTAGTAAGATTTTTAAGTAATTATAATAAATTTTGTGGAAGTGTTGAAGACCAAGTTTTTAATGTTTTTTTTTATAAAAAATGAATTTCCATCAAGTATCGGTAGAACCCTTGACCTATTAAGCAATTATTTGTTCTAGTATTTCCCATTTTTAGTTCCCCATAGACGAAAGAATACAACAACTCAAGAAAGAGAAACAACGTTAACTCGGGTTTACAGTTATGTGGTAATGACGTACTTTGCTTAAAGCAAATTATAGAAAAAGAAGGCAAAAAGTCAAGAGATACACTTAATTTTCACGATCACGTCTGAGAGAGCTGATTTTATTTCCGCTGTTTTGATATCTGGGATGTCTTATGAGCCTAAATTTTGAACTTTCGGTATTTGGTATTTACCAAAATAGTATAAGCCAAAAAACCTTATGATTTTTTAATGGAATTATCTGGGACAAAAATATTATGAAGAAAATCCACAAGGAAAATAATTCCTGCAGCTGGCTGTATACCACGTATCACAAAAAGAGGTTAGATCTTTGTAAATTGGTATATTTATAATGATAATATTTTATAATGAAGAAGACTAAGTTTGCTTATGACATTTTTGTAACATGTGGGTCGTTATACAATTGTAAAAGTAATAGAAAGAAACAGACAAAAAAAATTACGGATATTGATATACAATGAATGAAAAAGCCTACCCTGTCATAATAAACACTAGAACGGAAGACAAATTAAAGAAAGGCAGAAAAAACGTTGATGAAGGAGGTTAAAAACTTCCAAAGAACGTGCACAGAAAAAAAAGAATCTGAAAGATAAGCACAATGCAATAATACAAGGATTAAAATTATGGATCAGATATCGCCAAAAAGCTTTCCTTTTATTATTTTTTTTTTTCACTTCCGTTATTTATCATTTACTAATAAGTCTATATTGCAAATTTCAATTATTTTTATTTGAAATATTGATACACGAATAATTTGCCACTACGGTTTATACATAAATATTCAAGGCTTTCCGAAAAGTCCTCATTTCCCGTCCGTCGAAAAGCTTTTCCAATTCAGCCGATGCATTTTGCCTTCCGAGAAATTTACATAAAACTGTAATTAATCATCTTTGTGCAATTTCAACTGCTCTCATTTGCACCGAAGGACCAATGGTTGATTTTTCAATCGGCAATCGACCTTTCTTTAATGAAAAATATAAGTGGGGTCTCCCAGGGATCGACGAAGATGAGTATTAGGAATATTAAGTAGACGATGACTTCTCTGGTATTAAAACGAATGATTAATGGATAGATTTTTGTAGGAATTTGTAAGATGTTTATTAAGTCATAATATAAAAAATATTAATTTTTTTAAACCTGCTCGTACATATATAATTACAATATCTTTTCGGCATGAGAAATGTCTTTTTCTCGAGTTACAACATTTTTCCTATTCATATAGAGTACTCATATACTATTACAATCCTATGAATTCAATTGGATTAGACTCTCACTCAGCTTGTGTGCTAGTTCAGATCAAAAGTTTCTGGGATGTCAATGAATGTGCCTACTGGGAAGTTAATATATTGTGTCATAAGTAACAGTCTTAGTCAATTCATTAAGTTCACAGACCAGATCTGAATCTTTTTATATTGCAAAGAGAAGTTAAAATCTGCAAGAGAGTCTAAGTCTCAAAGTCAAATGAAATTAAAATTTACTGTCCAAACAGCATAATATATTTGTTTATAAAAATTATTTTGGATGTTCCTATAAAATCGTCCTATTTCGTCCTCGTTCCTATTCGATCGTCGACCACGAGGCAGGCGGTTTCGAGCAGTGAACCCCTGACAAATGTAAATTTTGTGCTAAATTTACTTCAGCAAATGACATTAAATGTTTGGGTAATACCTGTGATGTTGTTCTGCACGTCAAGTGTTTTGATGCAATTTCGAAAGTTGTATTTGTCGATAAAAACTCGTTCTATTGTCGTAATTGTTCGGTTAGTAAAGGACATTGTTCTGCTCCAATGTGCGATAAGTTATCATGTGAAAAAGTTGTATTGGAGAAGGAGATTGAATGTCTGTCACGAGAAAGGGAAGTTTTAAATAAGTACGTTTCTGAATTGGAATACACAAATAAACTGCTTAAATCAAAAACAACGGTAAGTGACGATTTTCAAGCACAACCTTCTAATTCTACCAGCTCATTTTTGCCAATTAGTGATAGGCCAACAAAAAGTTACTCGGCTGCCTTGAAAGTAAATAAAACTGCCTGTGCCTCTGTTTTGCTTGTAAGGTCAACGAACCAAAACATTGCTAACGTACAGGTTGATAGCGATATTAAATCGAAAATTAATCTTTCTTCTACAAAAGCTACTGTCAATAGTACCAAGTTGATTAAAAATGGAGTTTTGATTAACTGTAGCAACGCAATGTCTTTAGAAAAATTAAAAGACTGCCTTACCAAACAATTAGGAAATACTTATTCTGTTACTGAACCAAAGAAGTTAAATCCGAGATTAATGATTCGTGGCGTGAATGCTGCCTCTCTGGAAAAAACAAGTTTTTTACAAGACCTGATTACCTTAAATGATCTTAACGTAAATGAAGATGATATAAAAATGGTAACAAAAGTTAAGTTTAAGGAGCGTTTCAACGTCGTGTTGGAGGTTACACCAGCTTTATACAAAGTGGTAATTGAAAGAGGTTTTTTGTATGTAGGCTGGCTCAAATGTTATGTTAGTGAACACTTTAATATTGTAAAATGTTTTAAATGTTGTAAAGCTGGACACCAGAAGAAAGATTGTCTTAGTAATTTAATATGTCCGAAATGTTCTGAATCTCATGAAATGAAAGATTGTACCAGTCAGACTATGTGTTGTAATAATTGTAAAACGTTAAACTTAAGATACAAACTTAATTTAGATACAGTTCATGTTGCAAACAGTTCAGTTTGTGGTTACTTACTAGGTAAAGTTGAGCAACTTAAAACTAAAATTCAATATGTCTAACAAAAACCTTAAATTAGCTCATTTTAATATACGTTCCTTGTTTGCAAAATTTAACGTATTCTCAGATCTAGTAAGTGATCACAGCTTTGATATTGTTTGCCTGTCCGAAACTTGGTTGACTTCGGATATCTCAGATCAGAGTGTATATATTCCGGGTTTTAAAATAATTCGTAAAGACCGTGGTTCAAGAGGTGGTGGAATCGCTGTTTTTGTACGTGATTCAATTATTTCAAAGTCAGAACTTGCTGACCTTCCTTGTCCATTAGGTATCGAACAAATGTGGATTTCTGTGAAAATACAGAAAACAATATTGTTAGTCGGTGTTATATATAGAACTGAGGCGTGCAGGATGCTAAATTTTATACAGTATTGTGATGATACTCTTTCTCACATAGTACCCCAATTTAATAATATTATTTTAACTGGTGATATCAATGTTGATCAGCTAGTAGATAATCAAATAAATTATTGTTTTCAGTCTTATAATTTTGTTCAATTAGTAGAGGAACCTACGCGCATAACTAACAGTTCACAAACATTGCTCGATGTTATTTATACAAATAAAAGTGAACTCATTAGACATTCCGGCGTTTTAGATCATGAACTATCTGACCATAGAGCAGTGTACTGTGAATTTGAGTTAGATATTAATTACAAAAAAAACTTTTTAAAGATATATAGAAATTACAAAAACTTTTCAATATCCTCTTTTAACGCAGATCTGCAAAAAATGTCATGGGATAATATACTGTACGAAAATTTTATAGATAATAAAATTCGAATTTTCAATTATATGTTAGTTTCGCTGTTTGACAAACATGCTCCTTATGTTGAATCAAGAATTACAAAGCCACCTGCTCCGTGGCTAACGCCCACAATACAGAATATGATGAAAACTCGTAATGCTGCTTTAGCCAAATATAAGAAAACTAAAAACGTCTTAGACTATAGTTACTATAAAAATCTTCGAAACGCAGTTACTAACGCAGTCCGTCTGGAGAAGAGTGGTTATTTAAATTATCGGTCTGCTTCTTTGAATAAAAAAGATCTTTGGAAAGCTATGAGGTTATTCAAAATTGTAAATAAACCGGTTATAGAGATCCCCCAGGAGCTTAAAGATCCTATCTCTATAAATAACTATTTTACATCTGTTTTTAGCCCTGTAAATTGTTGTCCTGAGACAACCCAATGGTACCAGTCAAGTATTTTCAACCCAGATATTACTTTCTCGTTTAAAATGGCCACTATTGATGAAATTAAATCATTAATATTAGGGTTAAAATCGGAAGCTGTTGGATGTGATAACATTTCTGCAAAGATGCTACAACTCTCCCTTTCTATTACTGCTCCTTATATTACGCACATTATAAATTGTTGTTTAGAGGTAGGTTATTTTCCGGACATTTGGAAATATGCATTGGTAAAACCACTGCCCAAATCAAATAAACCTGAATCACTAAATGATCTTCGCCCAATAAGCATTCTACCGGGACTGTCAAAAATTTTAGAAAAGGTTATTTATAAACAGATATACGAATATATTTTTAGAAATAATGTAATTACGTATATACAATCAGGCTTTAGAAAAGAGTTTAGTACAACGACCCTGCTTCTTGACTTAACAGATAATATACTTCGATCATTTGATGAAGGAAAAGCAACCTCAGTCATCTTGCTTGATTTTTCTAAAGCCTTTGACACTATTGATCACGCTCTTCTTTGTGCTAAATTGAAATATTTTGGATTTGATGATACCTCCTTACAGTTTTTCAAATTTTATTTGGTAAATCGTTATCAAAAGGTCATAATCGATAATAATTCATCAGAATTTGCATCTGTCACTTCAGGGGTGCCTCAAGGATCGGTTCTTGGTCCTCTTCTTTTTTCAATATATATTTCCGACCTGTATAACTCTTTAAATAATTTGAAATTGCACTCTTTTGCAGACGACACACAACTGTATTTCTCTTTTGAACCTAACTCTGTAAATCAAGCGTCACAAAAAATAAATCAGGATTTGGAATCTATTTGTACTTATTCCACTAGACATAATCTTAAACTAAATGCTAAAAAATGCAATTCTTTGTTATATTGTTCAAAAAATTATAAAGCCACTGTTCAGGATAACTTAAAACTAATTATAAAAAATGAACCTCTAAAGAATGTTAATAGTTGCAGGAACTTAGGAGTCATATATGACTGTACGCTACGATTTCAAGAGCATGTCACCCTTTTAGTAAAAAAGTGCTATTTAGTTATGCGTCAACTGTATAGAAGTAAAGGCATTTTAAACTTTAAATTGCGTAAGTTACTTTGTGAAACTATGGTAATGTCAATTCTTAATTATGGGCTCTTGGTATTTTATCCTTGCTTAGATCAAGTTACGAAATTAAGGTTGCAAAAAATTCAAAATAATTGTTGCAGATTTGTCTTTGGCATAAGAAAATATGATCGTGTATCATGCAAAATAAAAGAACTTCAATGGTTAACCATAGATAATTTATACAAATATCACCTCGCCTCATTGATATATCGAATTATTTCGTCGTCAAATCCTATTTATTTAAGGAACAAATTAGTATTTCGTGGAGATGCTCATAATCTGGATTTGAGATATCCTCATAGTCTTATGCTGCCTAGGTATAGACTAGCTATTTTCCAGCGATCGTTTACTTATAATGCTGTTTTAGTGTTTAATAGTTTACCAATAAATTTAAGAGGTAAATCTCTTGATTTCATGAAGCGGCATTATAAGAAATTTTTACTTCAATTGCAGTAACGTTATTATTATTATTATATAGTATATTGTTGTCGTTATTGTTACTATTAGATATTTTTGTTTTTGTTTATCTTTTATATCATATCATATATCACACAACATCACAAATTATTTTTGTTTAATTATTTTTTAAATTATTTTTTTTCTTTTTTAATTATTTTTTTTTTATATAATATTTTTCTAGTAGCCACATGACTATTTTTTCACTTCCAACTTTTTTCATTTTCAAATTATTTTAAACTAATTTTGTAAACTTGAGGTTAAGTGGAGTAGCTCTAGCTAGACTTCGCCTCATGTACCTAGTGTTTGTAAAATTTTACAGACTAAATAAAGGCAGTTTATTATTATTATTATTATTATTAAATTATTTATATTAGGTTAAGAAATTAAATAAAATCAGGGTTCACGCCAGGTTTGATAAGATATTTTGCTATTTTTTTTTTATCAGAAAGGCTAGTGATCTCGATAGGACTGTATTATTTCGAGTTTAAACTAAGATTTGTTGAATTCAATAGCATTGGAAGGAAATGAGATTTAGAGATCACTCCACGACTAAAAAACAACTTTTATAATGAGCTAGTCTTAGCCACGTTATGTAAAAGAGGCAATAATGTTTAATTAATTGGAAATAATCTTCTGCAATAATTTCAAATAGTTTGTACCTACCTATCGATCCGGTCAGGGGCTTTTTCAAAACATTGACAGATATAGGTTCGTGAGCAAAATCAAATGAAAGCAAACACGTGACCAGATTGTAAAAGAATTAAAAAAAATAACTGGTCCAATAGCTCAAGACAAAAATATACAATGTAATGCAGAATACAATGCAGAAATTGGCCAATAAATCAGTTGAGTTTTTTTTTCAGTCCTCGTAAATAAGGAATCCACTGGTGCTTGGCAATGGTATTTCACGTTTGTTCGGATATGTCTACGTCGAGATGCTCTACGTCCAGTCCTATGTTTGGCAACTTATCTCCCTGAATATCTATCTTATTTCTAAACATATTGATCTGTTTTATTAAATATACTGCAAGTAGATTGGTAAGATTTTGATACCACTTAGCCTATAGCCTATCTTCGTCCAACTTCATGCTTGATGTGGGTTTCAATATTATGGTCGAACCAAATTTAATGTGTCTACTACATTGCCAGGAAAGATTATTTAAGTCTGCATTTTTTCACCTTCTACGAGCTCTAGTTTTTTTCCGTGAATTGGGTTCTCTTACTATTGGTATTAACTTGTGTATCAGACTAGTGGTTAGGTTTCCGTTTGCCTCTCTTGTCACTTAGTATTTCCGTACATTGGTTCTGTATCTTTATTTTCTCCGCTTTGACCAAGAGATTCTATTTCACTCAAGCTTTTTTCAGTAGGTTCAAAATCTATCGGTTCCATGTCCCCAATTTAATTTTTTTATTTTGACGAATCCTCAACTGATTTTAAATTCAGTTCCTTCTGATTCACTTAAATCAATGTTTGACATCTTCACTCTTTCTCTGTATATTATCATATTTATTGAAAATTTCATTTAAAATAACTGTATTTATTTATTTTAAGTTTCTCTTTAAAAATCAGTTATCAATATATCTTACTGTTCACTATAAACTGTATTTGACTTTTCAATATTTCAACTTTTAATCATAACATAATAATATTTAAAGATATAAAATGTAGAACAGTTGAAGACAACATTAATTTACACACATGGACGATAACAGTAAAGAAAGTGATACAGAACAAGAGAAGGAAGAGGTAAACGAAGTAAACCTAAAAAGAAGTCGATGGAACAAATCCATAAAATCAAGATTAAAAGAGTGAAACCATTGCAACATGAAAAAATGGCAAAAATCTATCCATGGCAGAAATCCCATACCGCAAGGTGTGGATAATGGTATGTGGATAATGGTGTGTGGATAAGGTGTGGACAATTCCAACCTCTTTTTGGACCATAAAAGATGCAAGAAAAAGTATTTTTAAAGTCCTTTAATTTAGGAAAATTTAATATAGGAACCAAATATCATACTTTTTAAAAAAAAATTATAATTTTCTGTTTTTTGATTGTTATATCAAGATTGAATATTCCTTTGTAGGGGTTTCTGTAGAATTTTTAGTCGAAACATCAAACAAACTATTTTTAAACGCATTTGTGACAAATTTTAAGAAGAATTATTAATCAAAAGTCTACAGATAATGAGAAAACCTTGAACTGACTAAATTATAAGCAAAATCTTATTCAGTATTTAATATTCCATCAGCGAAGTATATTAACCTCGAAGCACTCTCCTTATATCCGCGCCTCTGCTTCTCCTTACACAATAAACTCTTTCAGTTCTTTCTTTTCCAACACATTACACTTGCACATAGAATAAAATTCAAATTTAATATTCCCATAGCGGGTTAAACGCAGTTCACAAAAGAAAGCGCCCTTAATGTCCTCCCGGTGGACGGAGCAGCAATTTTCTTGTTTTCTTTCCAAATATTAAAACGTAAGGAATTCTTGAGGGAGGTCATATTTGTTCCGTGATACTACGAGACGGCATTGCTACTAAACGTAAGGAGTGTTGTTACTGCTAGTACTTGAAAATGGGTCCCGAACGTATTAAACAGCTGAATTTGTTGTTTGGGATATTTCGAAACTGTGATTGTCAAATATTGAAAAATGAAAAAGAAATCATCACAGAGTATGATCAAATGAGTATGAGTATAAAGACATCAAATCACAAGTATGATCAAACAATGTAATATAAGAAAAGCAAACTGTCTATTATTGGTAATACATTACACTCTTGATACTCCGACGTTTTGCAATCCGACACGCTCGGTAATCCGACGCACCTCTGGTCTGGACGCTGCCGTGTCTTCTTAAGGTCGGTTTTCACGCTACATATTCTTGTACGTTTTGTGGGTCATATAAAAACGTACGACAAAATGTACGTTTTGTCCAGTGTATACACACTACGTTTTTCCTTCCGTTTTCTACCTCATTTCAAATTCATAGTCTTGAGTTGTGTGAAATTTCACACAACTCAAGATGGAGGAAACACAGCTGCTTTCTTTTATTTTTTCAACTATAACGATACTACGACTAAGGAAAAAGAGGATGAAGAGGAAAAAGACAAGATGGTCAAAAGAGTGGCTTTTGAAAAGAAGCCAGTATTCCCACGTCTCGTTACTAAGAGAACTGAGGGCCAAACCAGATGACTGGCGTAATTATTTTCGAATGGACACTTCAGCCTATTGTCAATTGCTACAGTTGGTAACACCATACATATTGAAACAAGACAGCTGCATGAGAAAAGCCATTACACACCATGAAAGACTAACAGCAACTCTCAGATATCTTGCAACAGGACGCAGCCTCAAGGAATTGGAGTTCACAAACCATAATATCCAAACCAGCGTTAAGCTGTACTGCAATCTACCTGGTTTTAAAACAGAACTACTTAAATATAAACTTTTATACAATACAATAAATTCCCCGAGAAAATTGTGGATGCATGCCGCAAATCTGACATTATTAGGCCTTTTTTTGGAAAATGAAGGGAATTGTAGTTGAGCTAGTTCTTAACTGAG
Source organism: Diabrotica balteata (assembly GCA_918026665.1). NCBI lineage: Eukaryota > Metazoa > Arthropoda > Insecta > Coleoptera > Chrysomelidae > Diabrotica > Diabrotica balteata. Next base: position 157,177,876 of record OU898281.1, on the reverse strand, counting down.
TCAAGATTGGACTACTTGTCTGAACATGTATTTTCACGTAACATTTTATCCTAGCAGTTCTCGCAAAACTATCTTCTCCCATCATTTCTGCGATCTGACCTTGAATTTCATTTCGATTCGACAAGACCTACGTTTTGCTGTTTACATGTCACGTTTTAATGTATAAGATTTGTCCTATTTAACAAAACGTACAATAAGATGTAGTATGAAAAACGTACAATAAGATGTCGTATGAAAACCTGCCTTTACACTGAAACCTGTCGCGACATAAGTCTCATTCTTACCGGGTGCTTCATTTCGTGTGTTTTCCGTGAGCAGTTCGGTTCGCTAGGGGTTTTAGATACAGTAATACGTAGTGCCAAACTTTTGTTTAATTCGATTAGAAAATTCAGTTCAATAGCAAGCACAAGTTCAAAACAAAAGCACAAAACGCTGACTCTAAAAGATAAATGGGATATTATTAAGAGATACGAGTGAGGTGAAACTCCGACTGTGATATCTAGATTTTATGATATTGGACAATTTAGAGTGTACGGCATTATAAAAAATAAACACAAAATTTAACAATTTATGAAATCTGTAGAAAATGATTCTAAGGACAGAAAAACCCTTAAAGTGCGTAAATATCCTGATGTTGAAGAAGCTCAGCACATCTGGTTTAAACAACAACGAAGCAGCCAAGTTCCTATTTCAGGTGACATTTTAAAAAATAAAGTTCAGTTTTTTATCAGGAATTAACAAAGAAAACAGAGTTTCGTGCTAGTCAAGGTGGTTGAAAAACTTCAAAAAACGATACCGACTAAGACTTTTGCAGATAATTGCATTAAGTGCAGACTAGACTGAGATATCTAAATTTATTCAAAATTTCAGCACAGATATCACCGAATTAGTCCTAATTCCTGAACAACTTTATAACGCTGATAAAACCGGTCCAAACTGTCGACAACTTCCAATAAAGCCATTTTGCCACTTACAATGAAAAAAAAGTTTTTGGTAGAAAATTTTAGAAAAAACGTCTTACTTTCATGGTACGCTCGAATGGATTAGGATCTTACAAATTGAAATTTCTAATTGTGGGTAAGTTCAAAAAATCTCGTGCCTTCAAAAATGTTAAAATTGAGAAGCTGTCAATTAGGTCCATGTGGCAAAGCCGTGCTTGGGTAACAAAACAATACCACTGCATTGATTTAGCCCATGGACCAAAACGTTATTAAAACTTTCAAGGCACACCACGAGAAACAACTCCTTGTGGATATTGTAAGTTAACCTAATGCTGACATCACTTTAATTTTGAAAACCTTTAACATCAAAGATGCGATTTAACACTGCTGTGAATGCCTGGCAACAAGTCAAGCCTAATACACTGATTGGATCATAGAAGAGTATTTGGCCCAATACCCACTCCTTCCAATAGAAGTTAACAAAGAATCCAATGACAAACCTGTGCAAGTTGTACTAGATGCTCCCCTTCAAATATGACTAGCAAGGATATGACTAGTTCATCAGAATCAAGAGAAGCTTTGCAAGAGTGAATTTTAGATGACAATCTCAATGCTGACTTAACAGATGAAGAAACAATTAAAGACATGAAAGAACCTGATAAACACGTAACACAGGACACACAGGATAAAAATCTTTCACCGTCAACTGTGATGATGCTATATTGGCTGCAAACACTTTTGATGCGTTGAACAGACAGTGTAAACAAAAAAAGCACAGTATATATGTATTTACATACGTCCATAATTGATCTACCTTAGTTGCGGCATTTAGTTATTAGTATGTATAATGTTTATATTTTATTATTTACACAGTCATCATCACCATCATCAATCCATAGTCGTTCACTGCTCAACATAAGCCCCCTCGAAAAACCTACATTCGGATCTGTCTATCCGCTCTCGGTCTCTACTCCAAGATTTTTTGGTCCACCATTATCCTTCATTCTAGAGACGTGTTCTGCCTACCTCCATTTAATTTTGGCTATGTGTTTTATAATGTCTTCTACACCAGTTTTTCTATGGATTTCGTCGTTTTTTACAGTATCTCGCAACGTTATGCCCACAAACTGTATGTACATTAAATTAGCTTCCATATTTCTTTTAATAAACATGGTTTATTTAGTCGAAATGGGTGTTTCATTACTCATACACTTTAAGAATATTGTAGGCAACTGCTAGAAAAACAATGCCAAATATATAATCACTTTCGGCAATCCGGCCTCTTTTGGTAATCCGTCACCCCTTTGGTCCCATAACTGTTGGATTACCAAGAGACAACTGTAGTTTTAAAAATAAAAAAGTAATAGCATTTAAATATATTATTCGAAGTGCCCATGGTATTAACTGAAAAATAAATTATTTAGGAAAGAATTGTGAAGACAAATCGTCAAAACAGAAAGAATCGTCCAAACAGAAAACTAAGCAAACAGACAAAAATAAAAATATACAAAATACTGATGCGGTCAGTTAACAAATATGCGATAAAAACAATAGTAAAGAATAAAAACGAGAAGAAAAAGAAGATAACTTGAACAAAATTGCAAGGAATAATCCTAGGATATAAAAGCAAAGGAGATTTAACAGAAATAAAGACACATAAAAGGAAAGTTGGAAACATAGTCGGAAGGAAGTTGAAAACATAGTAATAGTTAATAAATCACAACAGTTTGAATTGGATAATACATATCATGTTGTAAACCGGCAAAAAAGATCTTAAAAAAAATTACGACATTGTTAACCTGAATCAAACACAGAAGCCAAGAGAGATCAAGGATCAAAAGGAATGGAGACAAATAAAGAAATATAACATGATCAACACGCATTAAATTGTAAGCAAAACTAAGAGAAAGGGAGTAATTCACCTAAAAATAGGATGATACGAGAAAGAGTAAGCAATAATTTAAAGGCGTTGAACAGTAACGATGATAATGATATTCTGGATGATGGATTCGGGAGAACTAAAACATACTTTCAATTTTTTACTTATGACAAAATTCTAAGGTTCCACATCATCTTAAAAAATATGTAAGGCATCTGTACATATCTGTTCTATGTACTTGCAAGTATCCGATTAAATTTTTTATGGTAATTTGTTATTTTTTCATATATTTTTTTGCGTTTTTATTAGTTAACCAGATTTATATGTTACAGGAGATTGAATTTGTTTAAGAGGCCTCAGAAAAGCGTTTAAGTATACTCTCAATACAGTAGAAAAAACATAACACATAATTAGGAATATTTTAAGTCGTAATCCATGACGTCTGAAGATTCATTCCATTTTATGAATGCTAATAATTCTTAACGACGAAATTACTCTATAACTTGCCAATTTATACTTTTCAAAATATTGTGAAATATTGGATCCTTGCAGACAATGTGGCGTCGGAATGTAGGAATCACCTGCATTCGTATCGCCTTGATATTCGTACTAAATAAATAAAAGTAGCGACTCCTTAGTGTTTAATTTAGATTATAGTCGGTGGAGTAGCAAGCTTCCTAACGAACGAAATAAATCAGCAAAATACAGTGGCCTTAATTTATATCAAAAGGGAATTAAATTTAACTGGGCGCGAACAAAGGTGCGTTGGAACAAGTTAAAAGATTAGGGTAATATTTTAAGTGTAAGTTAGTTTTTACGACAGCTTCGCATATTTTTACAGTAGCTGTATGTTTTTTGTTTAATAAGAGAACAAAATTAGTGAGCAACAACACAGATAGGATATAAAACAATAAATAGTTTACAGTAAGACGTCCAAAAGACACAAACGGAAGGAAACTGAGAACTTAAGTTTTTTCTTGGTTAAGTTAAGTAAAAACTTGTGTGGTGGAATGCAAATTAAAAATAAGAAATTTTTTTGACTAAGCAAAACTTAAGAGAGGTAAGATTTGTAGAGGGTAAAGAGGTAAAAGTTGTATACATAGTCTTGAAAATATGCATATGTAGAAATCATATCTTTTACGCTCAGAAAAATGTTTAGCATAGAAGAAGAACAAGCAGCAGAAGACCAAAATTGACGCCAAAAGACCCGATAATAAAATTTTGAACAAAATAGAAGAGAAATTAAGAAATGTTTTTTTTAATGTTGATTGATGCAATTGGTCTAGTTTATTCCAAATATGTGTTTTTTTTTCTATCCCATACCCACAGTTTGGTAAAAAAAAAATGAAAAATCGAATTAGAAATTTTCAGTTTCTTATATTTCCGACCAAACGGTGTATTTTCTCATGAGGGCATGTATATATTTTTTTTAATCAGTGCGCCAGGCTTAATTAAAATAAATTAAATTTGGAACGAAATATTAAATTTTTTATTTTCACGAAATTAAAGAAAAATTCTGAGCATAGGAGAAGAACAAGCGACTAATTTTGTGTAAAAAAAGTACCACGGTTTAGCTATAGGACCTAAATTGAGGCCCATATATCCGATTTACTGATTTTTTAAATGATGATCAAATAATAAAAAAATTGTAGTGTTTTCCATTTTGCGGCCAAAATAGTGCATTTTTTCATAAGGTTATGTATACAATTTTTTGAATCAGTACGTCAGAGCTAATTAATTATTAATGAATAAATTAAATTTGGAACGAAATATTAAGTTTTAATTTTCACGAAATTTTCGGGTTATGTAGACTTCCAACTGGAATTTTTTCTGACGAACAGTTATAGATAGAAAAAAAATCTGATAATAGGAGAAGAATAAGCAGCCAATTTCGTAAAAGAAAAGTTCAACGGTTTGACTCTCGGACCAAAATTGACGCCAATATGCCCAATTATTGAATTAAAAAAAAAATCCATTCACCAACGATACGCCCATATAAAAATTATATATTAATGACAGCAAACCATGAGATATCAGATATCAATTTTTACTTATGTCAATTTATTAATGCCTGTCCCGTTTTACGTTTGGTAAGTTTTTTATATATTTTATAATACTTTTTAATCCTAATCTTATACATTTTAGAATCTTGAAAAAGGCAAGGGATTCCTGCCAAAACTTTGATTTCAATGGCACAGTTAAATCTAGTTGCAAATTTAACCCGGCGTCACCCAGGTGAAAAATGTGTATATATTAACCCAAGTGGGGTATTATTGACTCCATTTAAAATTGATTGGAAAAACTCAACAAACATTTCGAACACGAATTTATTTTTTTAAATATCTTATTTGTCTAAGTTTTCATAAATAACAGCAATTTTTACCACTTAATTAAATGTGACCGCGTATTAGGTAAAATGTACAAAATAATAAAATTCCTACAAAGAAAATATGGCCTAGGAGACAAATTAGTTAAACTTCCCGTGCTCGAATCGTATCACTAAACTGTTTATGATCATTTTCGGCCTATCCCAGCCATCGTCAGACACTTGAGCTGATACAAATTTAACCTTGGAAAGTAAAACGAATGTTTCCCAGAACTCCACTACAGCGTAGTTAGCTTATAAAGGCGCCCCCTGCTTTAGTGGCCGTGAACGAAACGATATGATAATATCGTTTTCTGTATCCTTTGTGCTATGTGAAATGTGAAAGATTAAATCTTTTAGCGAAAGCCGCTATAGCTTATTATATTAAAAGGCCAAATATATGGCCTAGGAGACAAATTCGTTAAACTTTCCCGTGCTCAAATTGGTATCACTAATCGGTATCACTAAACGCGCCCTCTGCTTTGCCTTCCTGCAGTAGTAACAGCGCAGTGATCAGTGAACAGTGTAGTAGTGTCTGGGGCTCGGGAGACTGAGACCTCTGAAGCCCTGAGGAAGAAATCAGAGAGGATGCCGAAAGCTCGGCAAAAATGGATATCAACGCGATTCAACCCAGAAGACTGGTGAGTTGTTTGTGTTATTAAACAGTAATTTATCAATTGACTTTAAATAAATTAAATAAAAGTTTTCTCTTCTTCTTTTTTTTTCTTCTTTTTTCTTTTTTTTAATTGTTTTTAATTTAGTAATTTTTGTATACACACAGATACTGGGGTCATACAAAACAATATCATATTCAATTGTAATATTTTTAGAATTATGACCTTATTTCTTTAGGTTAATTTAATAAATTTTGTGTTTGAAACATATTAATAAATATAAAATAATTTATATAGCCACAATACATCTAATGATAGGCCTATAATTTGGTACTAGTATCTAATAATAAAAACCAACTGAATTGTCTTGTGAAAAAACTAATGACGATATAATAAAATTAAGAATAAAAATGTCAGAAATGTGTGTATAATAAGTAAGTGTTTGTGATTGTATAGCAATTTTTAAAAATTTTAAATATAGGAATAAGTTTTTATATAATAATATGACAGACTGTGATAAGTTTTATCGACATGGTAGAAAATCATTGATGATCCAACCTCATTAAGTTTGTAAGTAGCGAATCTTTAATTGAATTATACAAACTTGTAACAAAACTATTCATCATATTTGTAGCTCCCTGATGAAGGACATAACCATGTCCGAAAGCTCGAATAAAAATTTAAAAGAGTACACGTATCATTTTTATTGCTGCAAACCCAATATTGAAAATTTACTTATATATAATATATATATATATATATATAATATATATATATATATATATATATATACATATTATTTTAAACGAACGCTCAGTGTAGCTTAGATATAAAAGCGTGAAATAAATTGAGCCGGTTGATTTACCGGCTAAAATCGTCCGTGTAATTACGCAGTTAATTGGTAAAACTTCTAACTAGCTATAGTATTTTCTCGTCCCCTTCGTTGGCCCGCGGCTCCGACAAGAGAAAAACGACGGTATGAATAATTTTTCGTCGGTGCAAGAAGTTCTTAAAATGGATGTTGCTAATTTTCCAGAGACGTTTTCTAGACGGTTTTTACTTCTCGAAGGTAATAAAACAAACGTAAACCGAGATTTTGTAATTTAGGGGAAAAAGTTGCACGACACGACGAATTTCAGATCTAATTTATAACAATGTTAAACGTTTCTAATAGTTGCTTAAAAATTACTTTTGGTGGATAATTAAGATAAGAAGACTGTATTAAAAATTGCATTTTATGTTTGATATTAAAGTTTGTATAAGCAGTGATATCTGGATTCGATTTCAAATTGTAATGCTTCTTGCAAATGGATCTTCTTAATGTTGAACATTATCACTCTTTGTAGCAATTTACGGATTCAATAAATAAAAATATATATTATTAAAAAATATATCGAAAATCTTTATATTGCATTATGGATTTCCTCGATTTCTAAAGCTCTGGAAAGATTTGGAAATGCCCAACGGTTTTAACCTCGATGAAGCTAAAATTCAATTCTAAACCTTCACGTAATACAAGACGGAAACATCTTGTTGAATGGCTAACGTAGATAGAGACGAGTGATTGCCGGGCAATCATCTACTTACTAATCAACGACTTTTGGGAGAAGAAGTTGGTAAGTTGTATAACTCTATAATCCTGGGGTTGAAAAATCATCTCCAACGGCTTTAATTATTATTTTTTCCTGTATTGTAGTTGTTGTCTCCTATAAGAGGTTTTGTTTATCTCGCAACAAATTGCATACACAATATCGTCAATTCTTTATGTTTACGACATTAAGAATCCAAATCAGAGCCATACCTTGATACAAAAGTAAGAATGCTGCGATGCTACGTCTTCTCTATCCTTTTTTATTTTGTTGAATAGTGGTCCTTGAACGAAAATATGTGCAAAAAACTGGAAGCATTTGATATATCGCACTCTCATGCAATACTGCAGTAACTCAAAATTTTATAAAAATGAAGTAATCATGGAATTCGATTGTAAACATGCATATCTATCCCCTGTAAAACTTTAGTAACTTTCAAATGCTTAACCGCTAAATATTACAACAACAACAGTTTAACTATTTTGCGTTTTTGTACATAAGTTCCGTGCAAAACTGTTGTAATTCTAATGTAACAGAGTTACAACAGTTTTGCACGGAACATTGCAATGGTTTCGATAACAAGCAATGAAAGGCACGAAAAAAGTAAGATATTTGTTATTTTAATATCTATATCTGTGGTGTTTAATTTTAATATACAGCGTGTCTACGTAATCCATTAACGGCCGAGACAATAAACAAAGATTTACGAGACCAATCTATTCATGTAACTTTTATGTCCTTTGTGTGACATTATATTTTCCATAAAATGTGTGCGATGTCGTTTGACCATTTATTTATTAGATTGGATTAAAAACACATAAATTAAGACTAATTATTTACAGCCAAAAAGTATTTTTCTAATGAAGGAAAAACAGTTATCTAAAACTTTGTATTAAAATACTGACAGGTTAAAATATCTATTCTCAGAAAACTTGTTCTATAAAAACTAAATCCCAAATTGTATTAAATCTTCATGTAACCTTCCGGGCGATTGTCTTATCATATTTTCCCCCGTAATTCCAACTTTACTAAGGTAGTGAATTTCAATCCTTTTGTTAATCACTGTACTCAAGGTAGCCTGATTTGCATATTTTTATTATAGTCCTTTTGTTTTGAATTTAAATAAAAATATTGAAAGTTTTACAAATAATTTTTCTACCTTGTTATGACATTGTCATTACAAAGCGAAGAATTGTGGCTATCAGAAACATGTGCAGAGATAGAAAGATTAAATTGCCGCTAGCGATAAGCCGTTTTATTAGGTACCTATTTATTCTAGGTAGCTATCTGATTTCTTGAAATCTATTAAATGTAAAGTTTAATACCATACTAAACCCCGAGTGCAGTTGGGACATGCAATTACACCTCATTAATGATGAGTGGCAAAAAAAATGGTTTACACTACATAGTCCAGGAAATGGAAACAAAGGGATTTATTGATTTAAAGCTGTTTCCTATCTATTGGGAAACAACTATTAAATTGATCAAAATAAAGACAATGTGAATGGACAGATATAAAAATTCTGCAATGTAGAAAAGATAGTCCGCACACACAATTTTCTTTAAGTACAACTATGATGACGAACTATGGAATTCTTTTATTCTAAAAAAATCATACACTACATAATATACGAGAAATGCTATTAAACATGCCTAAAAAGAACAGCCAAAAAGAACATGTCCAGAAAGAAAGATTTGTATACTTATGCCATTTGGGTATGATACCAGAAGCCAACTATAGTTTTTATAAAAATATTTTGGCCCAAGATGATATACGAGAAGAGGACAACAACTAACAGAAAATGTTCTACACTTTTTACAATTTTCTCGGTGCAAAAGTGTTGTAACTTTAAAATTATAATACTAAATGTGTAGTAATTAACAATTTTCTTCGTGCAAAAGTGTGGTAACTTTGACAATTCCTAATTTTTTGGATTTATATTATTTTATTTAAATTTGTATTTTTGGTTAATGTAATATAGGCTAAAAAGCATGCAAAATCATAATTAAATGTTAATTTTTCTTAAAACTGTGTCTTATTTCACCGATATTAGCACTTAAAAAACAAAATCGTCTTTTATCTCGAAACTTACTTATTCTGACTTACTGCAGTCTTGCACTGAGGTGCGATATGGCTATATTGGAGGAATGTTTATGACCCTGTGGACTGACCAAGTCACAAATGATAAGATCCTCAGAAGAATTAATACGAACCGAGATGTACTGACCACCATCAAATCTCGAACATTACAGTTCTTCGGATATATTATGCTAAATTAATCCAGACATGCTGTCCTCTAGCCAGCCTGTAAGGAAAAATATTTGGAAAACGATGTCAAGAAAAGGAAGAACATATTGGTTGAAGAACCTCAGAATCTGGTTCAATACATCATCTCTGAAGCTTTCTTGCGCTGTTGCAGATAAGATAAAGATTAGATCGCCAACATTTGTAACGGATAGGCACATCAAGAAGAAGATGATGTAAAATACTGTCTGAAATTACACTATCACGCGTACTAGCCGTCGTCTTTATAACTCTTCATGGCAAAACTTGACACAGAATTTTCGAAACCTTACCAGAAAATTGTTTGTTACATACATCGCTGATACTTTACGTACAGAGTAGAAAAACATTAAAATTCATTTTAAAAAATTAAAAATCGGTTAGTGTGGGTTAATAATTTGAAGAAAAATCCGAAGAAGAAAAAAGGCATAAATATTGATGCATAAGTGTATATTGTAGTAATTATTTGAATCCAACGGTATAAATATTGTGGGTAATTCAGCGGTCTCAAATGTTTCGAAAAAATGGTTATTGTTTATCCTGGTCAGTTTTCGTTTTATTTGAGAACATAATTTCGGAGAGTTCGGAGTTGAATTTATAACAAGACAAAACCATTTTTTAGCCAAAAAACTCTGATGATTTTACTTAAATGTCATAGATTGGCACATATCTATGATAACTAAAGTCCCTAACAGCACAAAGCACAACTTACTTAAGAGTATGATTTAGTTTAGCATAAAAATTATATCTTTATCTTACTACTGCCAATTTAATAAGAAGAAACACACTGAACCGAGTTAGAAATACACTCAACACTTAGAAAAATACTTTTTACCAATAGACCTGGGGCAATTTTAATTTATTTCAAATTAATTAAAAGTTATCTGACAAGTAGTCACGAAAAAACGTATGACATAAAACGACGTTTTTCTATAAATTTGGATTTTAGTGAAATTTCAGAATTTGTTTTCAATTAAACACAAAACAGTTTTTCATTGAGAATAACCTATTTTTAAATAATACACACAACGCTACGCTACGCTCATCGTTTATCCTCCTCATGCCTGTGTTTTATTCTGCAAACGTAAAGGATTTTACTGCTTTTGATGGCCTAACTCATTTTATAGATGCGCCATGAATAACAAACGTACTCTATATCTTTCTATACTAGCACAAATTCATTACATGTCATTTATTGGACTATTTTATGTATTAAACCAACAAGGATTGCGTACTATGTTTTAGAGGAGGTGGCTACTTAACCGGCGATTCGGCTATGTATAACTCTTTTCCAAAAATTTGTAAAATTTATTATTATTTTAGGTTATCTATTTATGTGTCAATCACATTTTCTTAAGCATTTTAATATGTACGAATATATATGAGTAGATAATAAAGAAATTGAGGATAAGACAGTTGTTAGCCTCTTGTAGGCTCTTAAAAATTGTAGACATAATTATTATTGTCTGGGTTTTAATGTATATTATTTATCACTTAGTGTTTCAAAATCAACCTTCTTTTTTCGCGATTTTCCTCTTTATTGTTCCCTTTTTAATGACAGAGTGGAGGTTACCCAAAGAACGGTACTACGCTTGGGCTTCAGTCTGATAGAGGTCTCTTGGTCGGGGCTTATTTCAGCTTAAATACAAATATCAGTTAGAAAAGTACTGAAGATAAGGGCAACAGAAGTTAGAAGATATAAAGAAGGGAAATATTTGGGCACCACCCTATTTTTAGAGGAACAGGGAAACCTTAAGACATATAGAATAACAAAATAACAAGAAAGGCAAGGTACAGTTAAAATAATCACGCGAGAATAAAGTAAACCGTCATTTCTTTGTTACGAATAAGGGTTTCTATTTAACAAATGGAGGATAAAAAGAACGAGGAACAATTGGCGAATTATTTTGTTGTTAAAAAAAAGCATGACAAATCGCTCGTTGCTTTTAGGTTATTGGGTTATGAAGTACGTTTTTAAGGGAATAATTTTAAAGAAATTTAAACATGCTTCATTATCTCTCTTCTTCTTCTGCTAGTGCCTAACCTCTAAGGATATTGACTACCACAATGGCCCATCGTTTTTTATTAGAAGCTATTCGAAATAGGTATGTGGTCGTTATACCTGTCCACAGTCTCAAATTCTTAATCCAGGATATTCGGCGCCGTCCTGGTCCTCTATGTCCTTCTATTTTTCCTTCTAATATTAATACTAGGATTCTGTATTTATTTCCATTTCTCACTATATGTCCGAAGTATGCTAACTTTCTCTCTTTAATGGATTTTAAGACTTCAGGTCCTTTTTATGTTAGTTATATGATGTACATATGATATTCTGAGCATGAGACATAGCACCACATCTCGAAGAACTGCAAGACGCATCAGTGAGTGTTCATAAGAACAGAAAACACATAACAATTAAGAATTGTAAGTCGGAGATGTAAGTTCAATGTTAAATTGCAGAGAATAAACTTTTTTTATCTGTTGGAAGGCACTTCTTGCTTCTTCGATCCAACATTTAATCTCGTCTGAGTCATCCCATCTATGTGTAATGTTGCATCCTAGGTAAGTTATTTTTTCTGTTCTATACAATACCTTATTGTCTGCTATAAACTTTGAATCTGTATCTTGGTTTTTGCTTATGATCATAATTTTCGTCTTCTTATTATTAAGTTTCATTCCATATTTTCTACCGGTATTAACGACTTAATCTATCAGTCTTTGTAATCCTTTAGCACTATCCGTAACAAGGACAGTGTCGTCTGCATATCCTGTCTGCATATCTCTCTACTGTCTTCTTGTTCACAATTGGCACTCCCTCTCATTCGATAGTTTTCAGTTACCTTTATTTTTTTTTAATATCGAGAGGCTGCAGTTGTAAATCTGGAACTAACAGAAGTACGTGACATGAAAAAAGGTGCATTTTTTTCAATTTATTTCACCTGGAATGGATAGGAATGGATTATTTCAAAACTCGATAGGAGATGCTTCCTATTCCTGGTAGGCGCTTCTTGGATTTTGACTGTAATGACGAAGCTGATGACTCCAATCATGATCATGACCAAATACTACATTTAGTTCTCCTAATGTTCTTGTTTGCTTGTCATGATTTCCATATCTATTTTTCATTTTTTTAGTTTGTCATTCTTTTTTTACAAAAATTGAACCATTAAACCTCAATCATCAATTTTTGGCGATATTTTCTTACATATATTAACAAGAGCATAAAAAAAAGTTTGGAGCCTAACATGCTGCTAAAGAGCCAATATGTGGCTCAACAATTTTGAAACAAGATAAGAAAGAAAACGCTTAATAAATTTGCTGCAATCAGAGATATGTTTGATGATTTTGTATCAAATTGCAAGAAACCTTTAAATCCATCTGAATACTTGTGCGTAGTTGAGCAGTTAGTCCCATTCCCAGGCAACGCTCATTTTCGGGTTCATATGAAGAGTAAGCCGAGAGAAGTAGTATCTAAAAATTTTACTTGAGGCAAAGAAGGAAACAAACCTCCGAAGATTTGTGAACAAAAAAACAATGATAAAAGGTAGTGATGAATCTTGTTAACAATTTATCTGCATGATATGGAATAACTACTGATAACTGTTTTACCAGTATTAAGTTAGCCGATATATTTTTATATAAATGCAAATACAAGCAGATTAAGCAACTACATAATAAACTAAGCATGTAAAAATAAAGGATAACTCACTATAGAAATCAATAGTTATTGTGTCTTAAAGAGCACAGAGAGGCAACATTCATCAGCAAAATCAAATAGATATAAAGTTAACGTTTTTTGCATATACATTTAGATAAGCAACAAATCCAAAATTTCGTAATCGTAAATTTCACGAAAAATAATATCAATTGTCAAGAATAAAGAAGTTTTAGTATAGGACTACAGAGATAAAATGAATACCTAGAAGGAAATGATTGTCAGCTAAGAAACATTGTCTTAAAAAACAGATTATCAAAAATTTCGTCACTTTGGATACAAATTTAGGCTCCACTGCATGAACTGCTAATTTATATAACTGCCTCGGTTACATACGCACTCCCAATTTTAACAATCAGCCTCGAATGTCTCGTTGTTTACTATTTTTTTTTTTTTCAATTGCAACGCGAGAAAAATATTGTTCATAAAATTTTACGTAAATTTTTGATGACATTTTTTCAATTAGAGGTGATTGGTTTGCCTTTTATGAATTTTTGTTGGTGATTATTTTTCCTGTAAATTGTTGTAAATGGGAAATGCTGATTTTTTTGTCGTGTTAAATTTGAATATTAATCTTTTTCGTTTATGTAAAATACGGTTTTATAAACCTATTAAAGATCCGTTTGAAATGGTTTGCAAAATATAAAATACAAAATTAGAGGAAAAAAGTTAAAACTGTATATATTTGTTTATATTATGATTCTTTTTGTAAAAAGAACAATGAATATCAGTGTAAATAATCACTAAAAGAAAGTAAAATGCTAATTATTCACTGTAAGGGTTGTAGCATCAACAATGATAATGTTTACAAAACGCTAAAAAGTTAAAGTAGAAATAGAAATGGAATAATAACAAATTAGATGCAGACACCTTTGCGTACAGTTAATTAACTCAATACACAAGGCACACTAAATTCACCACATTATCTGATAACAGAACTATTTCTGAAGATAAATACAAAAGCAAAACAAAAGTATGGAGTAAAATAATAATGGCAAAAGAACATTTTTAAACATATCAAAAATTTCAATCAACTATTGCCGTTAAGAGTTTTTCTACAAGTGTTTCTGGGTCCTGGCTTGTTCTAGGATTTTCCGCCATTCTGTTCTGTTCTTTGCTTTGTTTTTCCAGTTGGTAATCTAAAGTCGTTTTCGGATCTTGTTCCACCTGTTCCATGTATCTAAGTTTGAGCCTTCCTTTTGACCTTCTTCCTACTGAGTTTGCCTCATTATATGTTTTGGTATTTCAGTCTTCAACATCGGTTTTCGACATAAGCCCATCCAGCGCAGACGTCCGATCTTTATGGATGTTATGACTTCGGGTTTATTATATGCTGTGTATAGTTCAAAATTATATCTTTCTATTCCATATATCATCTTCTTTCCCCTTATATATGTGTCTAAGGATTTTTTCGTTCAAACGTACCTAATAGGTTTTCATCCTTTTTCGACAGTGTCCATGTCTCTGATCCATATACAAGAACCGGTTTTATCAGGGATTTGTATATTTTGCATTTGGTTTTTCTTGAGTTATTGTTAGATCTTAGATGTTTAATTTAGATTTTAAGATGTTGATATAAGTTTGCGCATAGAAAAATATAAACGATCTAGTTGGAGTAAAAAATTAATGATGGAATACAAAAAGATTCTATAATGTTAAAAATATTATATAAAAATACGATATTACAAGATAAACAGAACATCGAAAATTGGAATTTGAGAAGAATTAAAATTACCATCTACAATCACTTTCACTCAAATTTTTTTGACTTACTTCTATTTAAGGTGAAGACGCAAATTAATAATTTATGGTAAAAAATGACGAAGACGTGAGAATCATTGCCAATCTATCCGATATAAGAAAGCCATTATACGAATAAACCAACAAAAATCGAAAGAAATACCTATAAATCGTGGAGTACGACAAGGATGTGTGCTTTCCCCTTTACTTTTTAAATTGTATTCAGAAAAATTATTTAAAGAGACATTAGAAGACGTAAATGAAAATACATTCATTAACGGAGTACTCTGAATAATCATCATCATCATCATCAATGGCGCTACAACTCTTCGTGAGTCTTTGCCGCGTTTACTATTGCCTTCCATGTTTGTCGGTCCTGTGCCAGTAATTCCTATTGTCGCACTCCCATCTTTTCTAGATCTTCTCTGACTGCATCTTTCCACCTTTTTCTAGGCCGCCCTATAGATCTTCTTCCATCTGGCCTTTCCCAGAACATATTGTTTATAAGGTGATTGTCGTTACTGCGTATCACATGTCCTGCCCATCTGAGTCTATTGGCCTTTATATAACTGACTAGATTTTCTTTTCCGAATAGGGACTCTAGCTCTCTGAAGACACTGAATAATCGTGCAGATTATTTACAAAAATCATGGTGGTCAGCAAGAACAAGATTAAGGAAGACAGTGTTTATGCTTAAGGAAAAGTTTTAGGCAGGGTACACAGATATCAGTACTTAGATTGCGAGCTAAATAAAGAATGAGATAGAATTACGGAAATAAAACGTCGTATTGAGAAAGCTAGTATCTAGAGCAAGTGCTTTTCAGATGAAAGCAATATTATGCAATGAAAAACTCAACATTCAAATTAAAACTAGAGTATTGAGATGTTACGTATTCTCTGTCCTGTTGTATGGAGTTGAGGTCTGGACAATTACAGAAGCCACAGAGAAAACACTCATTAACTTTGAAATGTGGTGTTATGGAAGAATGTGGAAAATATCTTGGACACAACACATAACATAACAAATGCGGAAACGCTACGAAGAATGAAAAAAGATAAAGAAATACTCAACTATAAACAAAAGAAAAATGAGCTACTTTGGTCATACACTAAGAAACGAGAAATGCGAAATGTAGCAGCTGGTCATACAACGGAAGGTGGAAGGTAAAAGAGGACCGAGGAGAAGATGCACGTCCCTGGTTGAAGAATCTGAGACAATGGAGTGGGCAGACATTAATACAACTTTTCAGAACGGCTGTAGATAGAGTCAAATAGGCCATAATGATCGCCAATGTCAACATTGCAAACATATTTAAGGAGACATGCGCCTTGCTGCAAGTAAACTCTACAGCGTATCATCACGAGACAATTGGAGTTTTAGAAAGAAGCGTTAGAATACCTCGTGTGGGATATTCTACAATCCACTTCAACACATCAAGTTTTGTTTAAAGTTCCGTTTATAACAAATTAAAATATAGATACATACCATCATACGAAGTGATGACTACATACGAAGCTTACCTGAAAAAAAATAATAGTAAATAAAAAAATATTAAAAAAGTAGTACACATATTTTTAACGAACGTAAGCCACATATTAAGCAGTTTATGTTCGAGACCTAGACATTTAAACAGTAATTGTCAGTATTTCTTATCTCTTTTAGTTAAAAGAAACAAAATTTTCGTCTAGGTATGGCTTTGCTTTAAGACTTGGACATACCTGTCTTGCTACCTTCCAATTCGACTACGACCATGCAACTGGAAGATTGTATAACCGGGGAATTGACTGTATCTTGTGAATTCGGAAGGCACACCTGTCCGCCGCGTGACCAATCCTACACCCACCTGTCTCCTGTCCTGGAATTTTTAGATTAATTGTTATATTTCCATGATGTTATTGTAGGTTTCACCAGAACAATTGAAGCACACTGCAGAGAATTTAAGGCCTGCTTTTCGGTAACCACACATATTTCCACAGTTTCCCTTGAATCTGCAGAAAATTATATATTATATAATCGCAGTGGTCCCGGTAATAAACTCGACTGTGGAAATGAGTGAATGGGTGAAAAAAACGTTCGTGAATGAACTCAGATAACTAACGCAGGACAGTTATTCCATATTGCAGAAGATCGAGAAGCCTTTGCAATGGTGATCGCCAACGTCGAATAGTTCTGATATGGCACACGAAGAAGAAGAAGTGGAAACGAGCTGCATCTTGTGTTGGCGGAAGTAATGATAAGTTAAATGTATTTTTGATCATTATCTTGACGAATGGTGTGTATCTCATGTTGTCAGAGACCCATTTTTATTTTCACCATATAAAGAGAAGAAAATTACATTAAAATAGTGAAATATCTCTACTGGGAGCAACAGGCTGTGGTAATATTAGATGAAAATAACACGGATGCGCAACAGATAAGTAGAGGAGTTAGACAGGGGTCTGTACTTTCGCCATTACCATTTAATATATATTCCGAAGAGCTATTTACGCAAGTCACTATATACTGATGCGAAATGCAGCGTGACACACAAAGGGATCAACAGTGACGGATTCAACGTACTTACTGAAGTTAGACAGGGATGCGCGCTTTCTCCGTTTCTTTTTAACATAGCTATAGACTATGTTCTCTCCAAACTAGACTCCGACACAAAAGGGATACAATGGACGTTAACCACACGACGCCTAAGCGATCTAGAATACGCGGACGATATCTGCCTATTAGGTCACAGGTTCCAAAATCTGGCTTACCAATTGGAAACACTTTCCACTGAAGCCAATAAAATAGGTTTGAAAATCAATATTAGTAAAACCAAGTCCATGGGAATAAATGCAAGGAACAACACGCTATTGACTATCGATAAATAATGTGGGAAAACTTTACGTATCTTGGAAGTGTCATAACAGAAAACGGAGGTACAGAAGACGATATTCGTATGAGGATACGAAAAGCTCAACAAGTTTTCAGCACGCCTATACCCTGTTTGGAAATTTGGCGAGTATACTACAAGGACAAAGATCCGAATATTCCGACCAAATGTCATGTCTGTTCTACTCTACGGATGTGAAACCTGAAAAGTGAAAACACCCCACAGACAAACTGGAGGTCTTTGTTAACAAATATGTCTACGAATAATTGTTATATTCTGGCCTAATAGCATCAAAAACAAAGATCTGCTACACCCGATCGAACAAAAGAGGGTACAAAATGAAATTAAGTCTAGAAAGTGGGGTTGGATCGGTCACACACTCCGAAAAAATAGTTCCAGTATCGCAAAGACTGCCCTAGAGTGGTATCCCCAAAGGGAAAAGAAAAAGAGTCGCCCAGTACAAACTTGGAGAAGATCCATCATGGACGAGATAAGAAGCCAAGGAAAGTCTTGTAATGATGTAAAGGCCTTAGCGCAAACTAGAACCCGATGGCGCGTTTTCACTGAAGCTCTATGCTCCACTTAGGAGTTCAAGAACCTTGAAAACTGTACAGAAGGGATCAAGATAAATGATAAAAATATAAATAACATCCGTTAGGTGATGATACAGTCATTATCGCTAAAAGTCAGACAGACCTGCAGACATTACTAAACACAATTTGTGATATTGATCCAAAACGAAATATTAGCAGTCTAGATTACGAAAGATTTGAATCCGAAATTAGAAATTCGCTCAAGAATAGAGCAATCAAGTGCAGCCTTTTTGAAGATGAGGAAATTTCTGAGTAACTAAAGACTCAATCTACAAATTCGATATCGAATGGTAACTCTATTCTTCTTTATGGTGTTGAAGCCTGGACTGTTAATGTTGACTTAATGTTTGGGGGGATTTAGGACTCCACACCCTCCTTAAAATTTTTCTCTGGCGCTTAGATTTTTTTGTTTCTTTTGTATAAAAAAATGCTTTCAGAACAAGAAAGTAACGTGTCCATTTTTATTACAAAATCTCAAGTAGTTTAGGAAATAATACAAATAAAGAATTTTTATTTTGTAACTTCAAAGGGCTGTAACTTTTTGTGTACCCTTTGTGATAAGGTAAGTATATATAATCAACTTATTTTTGTGCCCGGAAAGGAGGATTCAGACCTGGCAAATCTTGCACCGGTCAAGTCCTTGCATTAACAGAACACATTGAAGAGGCTTGAAGAAAAACTTATAACAGGGGCTGCTTTTGTAGATCTGACAGCAGCCTATGACACAGTAAGGCACAAAACATTGCTCCGTAAATTATACGACACTCTCACACTCTCAATGACCACTATCTGGGAAAGGTCGGATATTCCTTACTGCAAAATAGACGTTTTTTCGTTATGCTTGAGGGTAAAGTAAGTAGGTGGAGAGTTCAAAAAAACGGCCTCCCACAGGGAAGTGTTTTAGCACCAATGCTCTTCAATATATACACAAACGGCTAACCTACTCCGACCGAAACCAAGTACTTTCTCTATGCTGACGATCTTGTAATATGTGCTCAAGGAAATAGTTTTGAAGAAGTGGAGGAAAAATTCGAAACTGCCTCAAAAACAATGACAGCGTACTACCTGCAGAATTCTCTGAGACCCAATCCCTCTAAAATCCAAGTCTGCGCTTTCCACCTTCGCACAAAGGAAGCCAAGCGAAAACTCCAAATTGTGTGGAATGGTAATGCATTAGAACACACAAACCAACCTATATATCTTGGAGTGACTCTGGACCGGTCCCTCACCTACAGACAACATTGCATAAAAATCAAGAGGGAAAGTAACAACTAGGAACAGCATACTCAGAAAGCTAACGGGAAGTAAATGGGGCGCACGTCCTGGCATTTTAAGAACAACGGCAAAGGCATTTTGTTTCTCAACTGCTGAATATGCGTGCCCCGTTTGGAGCAGATCTGCCCACACCAAACAACTTGATACTGCGCTAAATGAGACATGCAGGATAGTAACGGGGTGCATGAAACCAACGCCACTTTCAAATCTATATAGAGCAGCGGGTTTTGCAGAACACTCAACACGCAGAGGCGCTGCAGAACACATAGAGAAAATTAAACAGATCGCGACGATCAGCATGCCCTATACAAAGCTCGAACACCACTAAAGCGACAAAATCTAGAAAAAGCTTCCTTGGAACAGTGTAGGATGAATGCCTGAGTATTTTCCACTTCCCCAGGTTCAATGGACCGGCCAGACCCTAGACTTTAAAACGTGGAAAACCTTGAATAGAATAAGAACGGGGGTTGCTACAGTATAATCAAACATGGCAAAAATGGGGAAAAATAGACCAAGATGATGTGAACTGTGACTGTGGAGAAACACAGAACCTGGAACATCTTCTTACATGCAGAAACTGTCCTCATCGATGTACCCTGAAGATTGTGGCTCGCCAACAAAGATGGAACCGACGTAGCCCGATACTGGGCCGAAATTTTATTAATGACATGTCCGGACACGATAAAGTAAGTAAGAAAGTAAGAAACACTCTGTATATCTGTTTGTCCACTGCTCCTTTTTTATTAATTCTGTTTTGTTTCAATAATTATTAACATAATAAGATTTGTTTTTCAAATGCTTGACTATTATATTTCCTGTCCTTAGACGCTTGTGGTGTTTGTGGTGTTCAATGCTCCCAGTCTATAATTTGTAGGTATATTTTTTTTATTCGTAGTTCCCTATTGAGCTTTTTCTTTATCTAAGACTAGTTTTTTGGATATACTATTGAAATATTTCTGTATAGATATTTCAATTCAAATTGAAGTAAGTAAATAACTGTTTAATTATGATTAATAGAGGAAACATAACATAAAGTTGCTATAAATCTTTGACGACCTAATACCACCATAACCTATGGAAATAACTTTTAATTATATCGTCGGGAAACGGCCCAGCTATACAATGTGTTGTGCATAATTAGGTAATTAAGAAGTACATGACCTTATAAACCGCCAGTAACGTTATGCAATATAAATTTGCGCTCTACTCTTGTGGCTGATGGCGAGGCTGCGAACAGGAAATCCTCTTAAAATTAAACCATTAGATTGAATTATAGCGGCAAGTAAGGCCTTATTACCAGTTAACTTATTAGAATGAGATTTTTGAGGAATTTTGTTAGTTTTCACACCAACAGAAGCCGAGGGGCGACCTCACGAAAGGTGTTAACTTTATTTATTAGGATATTTTCCTAAGTAATTTAAATCATTCTAAATGGACTTCTTTGATTTTTCTGCTTTGTTAAAGTCTGGATTTTCTATCTAAAAAAACGTCGCAAAAGTTACCTGCAGACTAAAAATAAATGAACATTTTACATTGTATTTGAGACACGCAGTAAGTAAGACAGGTCCATGGCTTTTCATAAACTAAAAAGTGACAAGAAACTTTTGAAAATCGACCTCACTCCCGACCGAACTCTTGATTGATGAAAGTAAACTCAATCGGAGGAGTTTTAAAACTAACCCGGAAACAAAGCTGAACAATTTTGGAGATTTGAACGAGTCTTGACAAATCTTTTCCGTCATTAGAGTTTTCAGATTGAAGAAAACTCGATTTGTTACTTTCCCTCTTTCGTGTTTTACTTAATTAGGATCGACAAATATTGGCTCGCCTTGATTTTTATTCGATTACGCACTCACAATACCGAATGGGAGATCGGTTTAGTACGACAGTTTCTTTCCATGTTACTTTAAGTGCTGTAATTTCCACTTTAATCTAATTTAATCAGTACGCCGTTAGAATAAACTTAACTTTTTCTAATTTACTCCTGGAAAAATTTAACTTCGGTATACAGATAGTCATAAGAATTCTAGAAGGACTTATTTTCCATAATTAATACAAGATTCACGATATTCTAGATCAGCGAGCATTTAGGAAAACTAGCAAGTTTTCTTGAAGGTATTTGAAAAAATCGATGGAAATTACTTCAGAAAAACTATCAATTAGGTTTTAAAATCTGCAAGAACTGCAGTTATCAAAGACTACCACAGATAAATTGATAATGTTTGTGATCTCCACAAAATTTGTTTGAGTTACTTCAGTATACTAGGTGAGCAAGGGATCGACAACAAGGAAAGTATTCCCAAAAAGCTTTTTGATACCCGAGGTATCTTGGATGACCGTACTTTGCTCTTAAGAGATGGCTTAAATATGATAATAGAATATTGTTTATACGAAGAATGTTGCGTTTCGATTTAATATTGTTTATTGTATATTATTTAATTGAAAACAGAATGAAGATAAAAAGTGCACCTCAGAATATTTTAAGATTCATCAGAATATAATCTTAATACATATAATCCATCACCATATTAAGCTTATCTCAATTTTGTGTACCACTTTCTAAGAAATTTCTCACACAGCCTCAAACTATTGCAGATAACATATTGTAAATGAGAAATAAAAATAGATGCAACAGGATTATTAAAGAACCCGTCCTGGTGTTAAAAAAGTCCGTTGAGTATCAACTGCATTATCCTGCATCTACTTCATCTCGTTATATGCCCCAGATATTCTTCAAGACTTCTCTGTTTGAAATGTGTTGAACCCATGATAGTCTGAGCATTCTACGATATAACCACATCTCGAGGGCTTCTAATGTGCTTATCATGTTAACCTTCATAATCCAGGTTTCACATCCATACAATAATACGAGATACACATAGACAGTTTAGAAACATAGTTCTCAGCTGTAAGTTCAGCTGAGAATTGCTCAGAATAGATCTAAAATTCATAAATGCTCCTCTTGTACTGTTTAAAACAAAATTTGAAAACGATGAGATACTGATGTTGTATGGATATAATACTAGTACTAAGATAGGTGTAAATTTTTAATAGCTAGTTTAAAATATATAGTTCTATGGCGGTTTTAATATAAATAAACACAATATTGCTTTGCAAAATTGTAGTGGCAAAGACACTACAATTACCAACGGTGGTCTGATCACTTACCATCGGTAGAGACAGGTCACTCTTATTTGAATTTATTACGGCATAATTATTTCTTAACATTGTTACTAAAATAACAAGACAATAAGAAACGAAACACATGCACTAACAAAAAGAAAAAATGATCACTAGGAAAATTCCAGTGATTTTCGTTTTTCGAACGAAATGAAACATGATTTTGACGATCTGCAAAAGGAAATATGTTTCTTTCTTCTTCTTCTTCTTCAGGTGCCCTCTCCGCTACGGAGGTTGGCAATCATCATAGCTATCTTAATTTTTGAGGCAGTAGCTCTAAATAGTTGTTTTGAGCTGCATCCAAACCATTCTCTCAGGTTCTTCAGCCATGAAATTCGTCTTCTTCCGATGCTTCTTCTGCCATCTATTTTTCCTTGCATTATGAGTCGCAGGATGCCATACTTATCGCCCCGCATCACATGTCCGAGATACTGTAGCTTTCTTTCTTTAATTGTAAGTTCAATTTCCTTCTCTTTGCATATTCTTCTCAGTATTTCATTGTTTGTAACTCTATCTACCCAGGAAACCCTCATAATTCTTCTATAGGTCCACATTTCAAAGGCGTTAAGTCGTCTCATGGTATCTAGATTTAACTTCTAGTTATTATTTTCTGTTATAAGTGTTCCTAGGTAAGTGTACTTTTTTACTCTTTCGATCTGCTGGCCCTCTACTATCAAGATTTCGTTAGTATTATAGGTTTTTTACAAATTTTCATAAACTTCGTCTTTTTGATATTAAGAGAGAGTCCGTACTCCCTACTACACATGACTATTTTGCTCATGAGTCTTTCAGGTCTTGTAAACTATCGGCTATTATTACTGTATCATCTGCATATCTGATGTTGTTAATTAAGACTCCATTTACTCTTATGCCGACTGTTTCATCTTCCAGAGTTTCTCGAATTACCTCTTCAGAATAGGCGTTAAATAATAGAGGTGATAGAATGCAGCCTTGCCTGACTCCTCTCTTTATTTCCATTTCTTCAGATGTTTCTTTTTCGATTCTTACTATTGCTCGCTATGTTTCTTTATAAAAGGTCAAAGAACGAAGGTAAAGGAACTTCTTCTTCTTAACATGCCATACATCAAAGTGCGTAGGCGACTATCTCATTACTAGAATTCTGTTCTTTAATATTCCTTATCCAGGATAATTGTTTGCAGCCGGCTCCTCTCCTACCTTTGATCTTCTCTTGTAGGAGTAACTGTGGTATTTCATATTTTGCTCCTCTCAATATGTGCCCAAGGTAACCATATCTTGCGTTTTTTAATTAATTCAAAGAGTTGTCTTTCCACGCCGGCTCTCTTAAGGACGTCATCGTTTCGAACTCTATCCACCCAAGGTATGCGCATCATTCTTCTCAATGAGCACATTTTAAATGCTTCAAGTTTGTTGATAGATGTTTTTTTCAAAGTCCACGTTTCCGTGCCATGTAAAGGAACTAATAGAACCAAAAGAACTAAAACAGGATACGTGGATTGACTACCTAAAAAAGCTCTACGCAAAGAAAAAACAAACGACGCTAGAACCAAAAACACCAGAAAATACCACAAATGAAGAACTTGGAACTACATGAATATAAATGTACAAGAAGTTCGAAAACTACTTCAAAACCCTAAATAACAGAAAAACAGGTAAAGACGGAATACCAAACGAATTACTGATATATTGTGAAGCAGCAATGACAGAAAAATTAACAACATTAATAAATAAAATTATAAAATACAAAAAAATAGCAGAAGGAGACCTGTGTCATCAAAATAGCAAGAGATAAGTCATTAATCAGCAGAAGAAGTAGCGAACGGCCGCGCAAAAGATAGAGTAACAACCTTCTGGGGTATTAATCTGCCAATGAACAAGCAGAATTGATTATAAAGAGGAAGAAGAAGAAAAAGAAGAAGAAGAAACTATCTTCTGCTTGGTAATGAATTGTAGCTAAACAGTTCCTAAACTTTTAAGGCTGTTTATTAGGGTATGTATGTCAACCTTCAAGCATTGATTTATCAATTCTATTGGTACTGCCATCAACAGATTTTTCACCAGATAAACATGAAACCAGTTGTGTACCTCTTCTACATTCATTAATTTGCATTCTATATACACCGCCCTAAACATCCATCCTTGAATATAGGCCTCCTCCTCCTTCCATGCCTCTCTATCTTGGGCAATTTGCATCCATTTTGACCCAGCGTGTGTCTTCAGGTCATCTGACCATCGCGTTTGTGGCCTTCCCCTTTTTCGTTTGTGATTCCATGGTCTCCAAGGTATAATTGTCTTAGTCCATCTTTCATCTTTCTGCCTTAGGTGTGTCCGGCGAACTTCCATGTAAGCTTTGCTACTTGGGTTGAGACATCTGTCACTTTTGCTTTATTCTGGATCCATTCGTTTCTTTTTTCTGTCTGATAGTTTAATGTTCAGCATTTGTCTTTCCATTGGATTTTTCTGTCTTTGCTATTTTTTCCATATTTTTCTTTGTAAATGTCCATTTCTGAGAGCCATATGTGAGGACAGGGAGTGTACATTGAATGAAGACTCTCGTTTTTAGGTATTGGGGGTATTTTTAATTCTTTAGAATATAAGACAGTTTTCCGAATGATGCCAGGTCAATCTTATTCTTCTCTTTATTTCTTCGATCTGATTTGCTTTATTTAATTTAGTGATTTGGCCTAGATATATATATTCTTTTACTTGTTTATATTCTTGTTTGTGCCACTGTAATTATTAGTTCTATTACTAGTTCTAAATAATTTGCATTATTTTTTTTCTATTCAGTTCTATTACTAGTTTCTAAATAAAGACCCTGGACCAAATAAAAGCTGTGCTACAATTCCTTAGAGATGAACACTCAAAAAATATAATTAGATTTTAATTAGACATTGTGTAACATATTATTATCATTCCTTATAATTGTAACATATTCTTAATGAAACACTTATTGTTTGTGTAATGAAAAACTCATGTTATATTACCTGTGTAAGTGGCCATAGTAGCCGAGCACGTTAACGTCGAAATAAAAAAAAAATAAATAATTTGCATTATTTACTAGTTTTTAAAAAATTAAATTTAAAAATATTTTGTTTTTAATAAAATTATTAGTTTTTTAATAAATGTGTTTAGCATGTTCTTGTTAAGACTGCTATAGATAAATTTTACAATTTAAGTTTTAGACTGTGATAGAATCCATGTAAGTAAATTAATTTTTACAATCTCCAAAATTATATCTACATTCTTCACATCTGATTGCTACAGTTCACATCAGTGTACTTTATAACTAAAAAAATGTGTCAATCCAAGAGGCATATTGTGTGCAAATAAGAAACTATATCAGGTTGGTATGTATTGGCATAACGTATGGGTTTTTCTCTCCCTTCCCTTTCAATAAGCCCACCAAAACATAAACACAAAAAAATAAAACCTTTTTAATATGCATTTCACGAATAAATAGTCCACCAGCGAATTTTAATGGATTCTTTAAATTGGAAAGAGGGGAATACTTTTAAATATAGTATGGGGGACAATTGGTTGATGGTTGTATCATCATTACTAGTCTTTTTTTTGGAAAGTATATACTTTCTCCAAAAGCAGCAACGGAAATTAAAAAATAGAAGTCAGCGTAAGACTATTTAGTTAAAATCTAAACAAATATCTAAGCTAAAGGATTACTAATTACGATTTTATAAATGCGAATCCTTGAACTATTCTTGTTCTTCTTAAGGTGTCGTGCATTTCTGCGTAGGCGTCCACCGTACATCGTCTTGTCAAGTGAGATGTTGAATAGTCAGGATTAAATAATTCTGTTTTTAGCAGCATTTCGTAGCTGTGGATTCCTGTCCGTTGTCGAATATTGGGCAGCCATGACATTTTTTTACGTCCCAGACCTCTCCTACCCTCTATCTTCCCTTCGAGTATCAGTTGCTGAGCGGTGTATCTTTCTCTTCGTAATATGTGCCCCAAGTATGCAGTTTTCTTACTTTTTACATAACTAAAAAGTTGCCTATCCTGTAAACCTCTAAATACTTCCTCATTTCTGACCCTGTCCGTCCATTATATTCTAAGCATTCGACGCAGGCACCACATGTCAAACACTTTAAGTTTGTTAATGGAACTGGCCTTTTACGTTCATGCTTTCATTCAGTATAAGAGAACAGGCGACACGTAACACTTAAGCATCTTGTATCGGAGGTTGAAGTCCAATTTGCGATCAGTCAGAAACTTACGAAGCCTCAAAAAGCATTTCTCGTTTGTTTAAACTCTGCTCTTTATTGAACTATTGAATGCGCTAGTTACTCATTATTTAAAAAATTCCTTAATGGCCTTAAGATAATTCGCCTACGCACTATAGGTACACGGCACTATAAGAAGACAACTTTGCTTGCATAATAAAAATTCGCACAGAAAAATTGTTATAATGAGCTTCTTTTTGATTTTTGTTATCCTGAAGATTGCGCGTTACCGTACCTCAATAGATTAACTAATAATTAATTAAAATACATTAAATCAAATACACAATATACATAATACAAACCAAAGAATTTGACTTTAAAGGAAGCATTTTTGACGCCATATTTTCACCAAGTTCCTCGACATTGACGACTGTTAAAATTTAAATCCTAATCATTCATCCATAGAGCCCTAGACCATGAGCAACAAGATTATTAGAAAATAAAGTAACCCTATAATTAAAGGCAAATTCACGTATTTTACAAGTTTAAAGTGCAAAGAAGAAAAATGTTGATAAACAGTATTCAGCAAAAAGCATGGGAAAACTTTATTTACCATTTACCAAAACTTTATTTGCTACATATCAGGAAAATACATTTAAGATGATGAAGACCGATGGGAGAATCCTACTCAATTAGAGGAAATAATTCAACTAACTACACCAAAAGAAGTGCTTATAGAAATAAAAAAAATATTAACCCAAAGAAAACTGCAAGTTATCATGAAATTACAGATGAGCAGCTGAAAATCCATCCCAAAGAGCTATTCTAAAACTAACAAATTCAATTAATGCTACATTGATGGTAAAATATGTATCAGTGATGTGAAAAATGGCCGAAATCATCATGATTCTTTGTTTCCTTTAATATCAAAGCTGTTTGAGAAACTTCTCAAGAAAATTAAATTTAATTATTGAAACAAAATATCTAATTCTGATACATCAATTCGAGTTTGGTAAGCACTTAACAATCGACCAGGCTCACGGAATTACAACTATATTGTAAGTTCGCTAGAAGAACAAAAAGTCTGTTCAATTGTCTTCCTTAATATTGCACAATGGTTTAGTACATAAATTTAACAGTTTTTATACCCAAACAGTAATCGCAGATGTTACAGTTGTACATGAATGAACGGTAATTTAGAACTAAGCAGGAAGACTATGTTAGGTCAATCTCATACGTGTGTGACAAAAGTGTGATATAGTCCTACTGTACTTGAAGATAACATAATTGCCACTTTTTCTGATCGTAGCTTTTTAAGCAATAGAGACGTCTAGGAAAGAAGAGATCAACAAGGTGCAACTAGCTAGTTAACTGAAGCTAAATCTATTCATGTTAATGTTACCAACAAAAAATACAATACATACCAGTTATATTCAACAATATCAAAGTATCATATGCAAATAATGGTAGGTATTTGGGTATAACATTGGATGCCAACCTGTACCTACTGAAAGTCTCACCTTAACCAAAAAAGAAAAAAACTAAGGTATAAAAAATGTATTGGCTAGTTGAAAGATCAAGAAAATTTCATTTTTTTGATCCATATTAAGTTACTACTTTACCAACATATATTGAGACCTGAATTGACTTATGTATGCCCACTATGAGTGTATGGGTGTATTAGATCAAGCAATATAACAATAAGATTCCAAAACAAAATACTGCTTTATACTGATTTATTCGCCTACGTTATTCATCATCAGTTGGCTACAGCCCTTTATGAGCTTGGCCTGCTTCAAAACATTCTTCCATCCTTCCCTATCGAGTGTCTGTCTTCTCCAGCCCCTCACTCCAATCTCCCTCAGATCTTCCTGTACATCGTTTAGATATCTGAGTTTAGGTCGCCCCCTTCTTCTTCTTTTCCCGACAGGCCTGTTTAGCATAGTTATTTTAGTAGGATCACTCTCATCCATCCGCATAACGTGGCCCACTCAGCTTAGGTAGTTTATTTTGATGGTCTTCACAATATCTGCATCACCAAAAAGTCTATAGAGTTCAAAGTTATATCGCCTTCTCCACAGACCCTGTTCATTTACTCCGCCATATATGGTCCTCAATACTTTTCTTTCAAAGACTCGTAGTAAACTCTTCATCTCGGGTCGTCATTGCCCATGTTTCCGATCCGTATGTGGATCTGGCGTATTATTGTTTTATAAAGTTTGTACTTTGTTGCTATTGACATACTTCTCGCTCTTAGTTAAGGGGCCCAGCCAAAATAACAGCGGTTAGCCACGCATATTCTTTTTTTTATCTCGTTGGATGTCCAATTTTTGTAGTCTACCAGTGATCCTAAGTAGCAGAATTCTTCTACCATTTCTATCGTTTCCTGTTGCACCTCTAAGTTATTTTGTTGAATTCTTAATATGGCCGGCATATATTTAGTTTTCTGGATGTTAATCAGAAGTCCGATGTTTTCTGCGGCATTTTTGATAGGTGTGAAAACCGCCACTGCTTCATTTTGGGTTCATCCAATTATAACAATATCATCCTACGTTATTGCCCAATAAAATTGCTAAAATTTATTTAGTTTCCTTAAAAATTTTCATATAAAATCGTATGGCACGGCACAATGATAACCCTCACTAATAATAAATAGTGCGAATCTTCTTAAAGCAGTTAATAAATAAGAAAATATATCGTCAAACTGGCTTTATATGCGGACTCTACGAAAGAGAATCCAAACGGACGCAAAGTCTCCCTGGAAAGGGGATCGTCGCAGCTGCCGCACTAATAAAAGGAGAGACTAAATCAAATTAATTTCCCTTTCAACAAGGAATAAACTTCGATTTTGGCAGACATCGATGTTATTTTGGGATTTATTCGACAGTCTGCGATTTTGTTTAACGATAATAGCAAAAGACATGAATGGAGGAATAAGGAAGAATGAGAAGAGTTGTTGGTTTAGTGTGCTTTTGTGGTGTTATTTAACAATAAGAGGGTAGTAGACGTTAAAGGGTTTCTGTAATTAATTAAAAACTTATCAAACGGAAGAAGTGGTGTTTAGAAGGATTTTGTTTTGAAACCGTTGTGTACAAAACAAATAATGAATTTTGAAACCTTTAAATATTGGAAATATAAAGAGATTAAACAATTCCTTCCAAAATATGCCAGTTAAAAAGTTGTTGAAAATGTATAATTGTCCTATTTAAACAAAGAAAACCAATTGATTTGTTCTTAATATTTTTTTGGGTTGTATTGGTTGTTATGTGTAATGATTCTGGTTCTCTTTGATATTCTTCTGGCATGATATTTTGTTTTAGTATATTGTAATATACTAAGCCTAGCAATGAACAGGAAAATGAGTTTGAACATAAATAGCAAAACAAAAAAAGAATACGTACCTAAATATTGCGACATGGAATATACGAGGAAGTAGCATTTATTAACCTAATAGAAGAACTTAAAACATATAAAATTCACATCATAGCTATACAGGAAATACATTTGACTGGAAGAAATATTGAAAAGATTAACCCATACACGTTTTATAGCGATACCTAATAGGAATGGAGTGGATTTTCTGGTATATGAAAACATAGAGCAGGTAAAACGATTTGTAGTAAAATCTGACAGAATGTGGGTAATTAGAATTAAAGGAAAAGAGAACATGATATCTCTGTTAAATATACATGCTCCAACAGAAGATAAAGGAAAATAAGTGAAAGATGAATTTTATGAAAAATTAGAGTCATTGTCTGAATAAATGCCCAGAGAAGATATTAAAATTATTGTAGGCGACACCAATGCAAAGATTGAAAGAGAATATATTTATAAAACATAACAGGATGAAAATAATGAGTATGCATTTTGGGAGAAAAATATGTATAAAGAAACGAAATTTACTTCTGAAAAACTGCAAAAATTTGAGGTAGCTCAGGATTATCAAAAGGATATACAAGAAACCTACGCCAAACAAGATAGTATTACTGTGAGTAACATACAACAAAAGGTCTTGAAAATGATAAACACTATAAAGGAAGCACCGTCGAAGAACATACCAAGAACAACAAGATTTAGAAAAAACCACTATTTCGATGACGAACGTAGAACAGAGTTAAAAAAAGATCAGATTTGGGATTAAAAAGATTAAAAAAAGAAAAATGAAATAAACATTTTTTAAAAAAGAGGTAAAATAAATTAAAACTGGGTATCAGGGAAGAACGATGAATGTAAAAGATAAGCACGCAATACTGATAGTGGACGAAAACCAAACATGTGAAAGATAGAAAGAATATTTCGAAGAGACGATAAATGACAAACTGATTACTGTAGGAAATTATGTTTCTGTCATTGTGGCAGAGAACATAAAATATGGTGGAGGTGCCTTAATAAACCAACTTGTGAGCTAATAGTAGAAGTGTAGGATGTCGAAGAAATGCCTCAAGAATTGAATTAGTCGTCGAAGTCGATTATAATTCCTATACACAAAAATGGAGACAGAAATGAATGCACAAACTATAGAGGAATATCCTTACTATAGGTAAGATATAACGTGTTCTTCATACTAATTAAAAAACGATTAGAAACATATGTAGATATCAAGGAGAATATCAGGAAGGATTTCGGAAAGGAAAATCAACAACCTGATCCTGAACCTTGATCAACAAATTCTGGTCAATTGCTATGAATGCAACATTTCAGCACAAGTACTTTTCATTGAATACAAAGCCGTCTATGATACAATAGACAGAAACAAATTAATAGAAACGCTAAAAGAATTCCAAATCGAAAGATTGGTAAAAATGACTGTAAGGGTTAGTGGGATAAATAGGTCCGGCACTATTTTATACAAGGAGCACCAATTTTTAGCATACGCTGATGATGTTGAGCTGTGGGAAGAAATGGAAAAGAACTGGCAAATATAACAAGAAGACTGATTCAGAATAGCTCTAAAATGGGATTGAAAGTTACTATTAATAAATCGAAGTACATGAAAATCTCGAGCAAAAAAGGGAAAACACCAGGAGATCCTTTCAGATGGAGGTGGAGGATGGATCAGTTGTAGAATTCGAAAAGGTGGATAAATATATGTACTTAGGTACTCTTATTTACTCTTATTGATCAGACATGTAAGAAAGAAACTAAACTCAACCTGAGACTCACGAAAAGCAACATGTATGCTGGAGCTATCAGCAAAATAATTAAGGCCTATATCTTGTAGTACAAAAATATCAGTATACAAAACTATAATAAGACCCACAATGCTATAAGCTGCCGAGACATGAACTATAAACAAATCCATACAGATTAGATTGAAAGCATGGAAAAGAAAGATACTTTGCAGAATGTTTGGTGGAAAAGTAGTGGAGGGAGAATGAGTCCTACAATGACTAGACTGGCTCTGACATCTAGAAAAAATGCAAGGTAATAGACTAGTCAAGAATATTGCTTAAAGAGTACCTGAAGGCAATAAAAAGAGAGAAAGACCAAGAAGATAATGGATTAGTGGTGAAAGATGTCAGAGAGATGGAAATCAGAGATTAAAAGCTAATAGCTAAGAAAACGATGAAACTTATCCATTCAACAATAGGCCTAAAAGACCTGTTAACGCTGTACATACATATTGTAATAAAATCTTTTTATCTATGCAGATAAATGCAAGTTCGCTGGCCCTTTACTGGTATGGTACATACTTGCTATTTAAAATATATCGAAAAAGTATATCCGTGTTTCTTTGTTTATTACTGTTTCTTTACCGTATTATATGAGTTTTAATCGAATTCTGCATCATTTCCTGTTTTTTCATTTACATAGAGTTTGAAAACTAATTCAGTTAAAAATGCCTTGCAAAAATAAGTCTTGTAGAAAAAGAAAGTCCTATTTGCAGAACCTAAAAAAAAACTTTTAAACCAATACTACAAAGCTTTTATTTGTCATTATTAATCAAGTAACGATAGTCGCCAATATTTGGTAACAAATTGGCACTCTCAGAAATATATATCAGTGATTCTTAGTGAGATAACGATGTAAGTGTGTAAAACTTTTTCACTATCGTGCCAACAAAATCCCTCCTCAAATAAACATAGTTATAAAGGCCTGTAAAATAGGATTCAAAGTCTCATTTTAACTGCTCGTTCATTGCCATCGGCCCGTTAAAGCATGCCATGCAAATAAAAATAAAAACCCTTTCTAAAAGTAGCGTCAAGTCTCTGGGCAAAGGCATGTATAAGGGTATTAAATCCTGACCATATCGGCCTATGCCCTTTTCAAAGGAGGGGAATCCATTTTACTGCGCCTTTTAAGATCTTTTATGGAATGTTATGAAATATTCTCCATATAAATTGTCCACAAAAGATGGATTATCGGCGGTCGTCTTTATAATGGGAAATTTGCAAGTGAAATTATTTTCTGGAAATCCTTTACGAGTTTTCTAAGATGCTTTCTATGCAAATCTTTAAATTCCTTGATGGACGAACCGCGGACTAATTCTGTGGCTTTCGAAACATTATTTAGATTTAGTTTATAGTAAAAGACGTATTTATCTTTTAAGTACATGAGGAAAATACTTGGTCTGCTGAATAAGGATTTAGGAGAATTTAAATATATTTGGTATAAATCACTAACATTTTCATGTGCTTCGTATTGCAAGAAGTAGCTTACACAGAAGTACTTTCAATTTTGTTTGCTTTATAAGTAACACAAGATGAAAGTGGTGGCAGAAAAAAACATATTTGATTTGAAGTGAAAAGTGGAAAATTCTTGGATTATTCTCAAATAGCTGTTTTTAATAAGGACAATAATTCGTTAATATAAGGACTGTAAAGTACTAGTTCTTCAGGTTACAATTGAGACATCCACAAAGTTTTTTGTATTGCATATTAAAGTAAGGAGCGACACGAATCCAAAATGTTAAACAGTACCAAAAAAATTCGTGGATGGTAATTAAATTAAGCAGAATTTGCATCCACAAAAAATAGAGCAAAAAATGAGCTGCAACATGAAAGGATGCACTACTGCACAAGTTCGAGAAATATTAATAGAGAAACTGCAATTAAAGTGTTTTCTAAACCAAAGAAAGGAAATTTAAAAATAAAGGGCCTGATGGTAATCAATAATACAGAATCTTGCGGTACTCCACACTCAATATCTTTACAACTAGAGTTGTATAACTAGGTTGTCTATTTTATTATCTTCTATTTTGTGATATTGACGATTGCTGTGATTTTAGTAAATTTTAAATTGTTATTGTTATTGTTTTGTCCTTTGTAAGCTTTGTCCATAAAATTGTACAATTTTCAGTGACAATAAAGCATATTCCTATTCTATTCTAAATAGTTGATGAGAACAATTTTCACCCACCAAGATACCTACTCTCTTAGCAAGAGGATAGCTCTCAAATTTAAGATAGCGATAAGAAGGATCAAAGCCATTGCAAGAAATTTATCAATAAAAAAATAAAATGATCCAAAACAAAATTCAAACAATATGTACATAGAATAAAAATCGACTAAGTAAAGAAATAATAATCAACAAACCGAAAGGGAGAAGAGTGTATAACGTACCATAAAAATATGGAGCGAATTTAGATCCGAGAACAGGTAGGTTCGCCAAATAAAGCCCGGTTCCTAATAAAGCCCACTCGCCCATATTCCTCAGGATGGACAAATAATGGCAGTATGCTGCAATGTACAGATGCAGTAGAACCATCTAGGTGCAAATTGTTACACTAAGTTGAGCAGCGACGCGAACTGTCGCTTTTATATGATCATTCGTTTACAGTGGTCAATGGGTAAACATCCAATCTAATATTGAGGTTAGTATGCTTTTGTAATTTAATACGATGACAATTATTATGCATGACATTTGTGTACTTATTAGTTGTACTTTCATAGTACCTGAATTACCTTATGTTTATTAAAACGTAAATAATGGTAATTTCTAAAAACATGATCACCTACAGTATTGCTAATAAGGCCCGGGTGGGCCTTATTAAGACTACGGGTGGGCCTTGTTAAGACCACTACAATAACACGTTTTATAAGTTTTTAGCTTTGTTTCAGAAAGAATACTAAAAAGCTTAAGATGCTTAGAGCTTTATGGACTGAAGAACAAATGGCTTTGGCCTTGCAAGCAGTTAAAAATGGGATGTCAGTAAGAACAGCCGCCAAGAATTTAATATTGCCCGTCGAACACTTAGGAATCATTTGCTTAGTGGAAAAGCGGAAAAGAAACTTGGGCGCCCTTCATGTTTAAACCCCCCAACAAGAATCTGAGTTGTGTGGAAGAGTTTTTAGGCTAGCTGACGTTGGAATACCTCTGACATCAACAGGGATAAGACGTTCTGTCCATGAATATGGCCAAAGAAATGGCATATCTGCACCTTTTATCGATAAAAACTTGGCTGGTCGAAAATGGCTCAAACTTTTTTTAAATCGACATCCCGAAGTAGTTAAAAGAAAATCTCAATTCATGAATCCAGCTAGAGCCGCCAAATTAAACAGATTCATAGTCAATGACTATTTTGAAAAGCTACGCGAAGTTGTGTTGAAGCTTGATATCCTGCAAAGCCCTCAACGCATTTTTAATATTGACGAGAAAGGTTGCCGCCTAAACCTTCATAAATCACAACAGGTATATGCTCGTAAAGGTGTCAAACAAGTTCATTTGATTTCGCAAGAGCACGCTGAGAATGTGTCAATCGTCGGTTGTGGAAATGCTGTAGGACAAATAATTCCACCTATGATCTTGTTCAAAGGAAAAAGAAAGAAGAATGAATGGTATGACAATCTTCGTGCTGGAACAGTTATTGAAATGACCGAGAAAGGAAGTATGACTACGCCAGTTTTCATTAAGTGGGTACAACATTTTGCTAAGTACAAGCCAATAGGAAGAATACTGCTTATTTTTGACGGAGCATCGTCCCATCTGGATGCAGGTATTGTTGATGAAGCCGAGTCGCATGAAATTACGCTTTTTTGCCTTCCAAGTAATTGCACACATGAACTGCAACCTATGGACAAGGCGGTATTTAAAGCCTTCGAATCTTGCTGGGACGACGAAGTTATCACCTACTGGACAAATAAACCAGATCGAACGATCAATAAATTTTCGTTTGGCACAATTTTCTCAAAAGTATGGCCAAAAGCAACTACAGCATCAAATGTTATTTCAGTTTTCGTGTTACGGGAATATACCCTATGATCCGAGTGTCATTCCTGACATAGCTTTTTGCCCATCAGAAATAACAGAAAATAAATTAGACTCGGAAGATTCTGCTATTCCATCAGCTTCAACTTCCGCAACGAATAATCCTATTGGCAGCTCCACTCCAAACAGAAAAAAGAAAATAAAAGCTCTAAAGGAGAAAAATACGCAAGATAGCTCTGAGAGTTCTGACGGTTCTGACAATGAATTTTCAGTTCATGACAGCTCAGAAGAAGAAAACGAAATGTCAGTAAGTTTTAACGCAGTGTTAATAACACCCGAATTGGAAACTGAAAAACGCAAAGGTGCTAGAAAGAAATCCCTGAACTATCGAGCACAGGAAGTCACAAAATCATTGTTTGATGAAGCCGGTTTAAATGACCCTAAAAACCAATCAAGAAAAGAAAAAAACTTGGCAAACGGAAAAATAGTCAAAAAACAACTAAAAAAAGGAGAAGAGAAAAATAAACACAGCTCACTTGAAACTCAAAAAACAAAGAAGAACGAAAAGATAGTTGGTATTGTTTCGTCTGCAATGAGGATGTCGTTAAGGATATGAGACTTTGTGACAGCTGCAAAAGATATATCCATGAAGAGTGTGTAGGACTTTCAGCAGATGATAAAGACTTAGTTTTCATATGTCCAGACTGTTTGCAATAATTATTTTAAGTACCAATTATTTTTTACAAAATAAATGTCCTACATGTCACCTTTGTTTAATTTGATTAATGTATAGTTGCAGCAATAGACCTTAAGCTTAAGACGTACGTGGAACGTCAATGCGACATAAGCTGAACTGGGCTAAACTGGAGCTAAAGATCTGTTGGTGCAATTAGGCATAATGGTCACATTTAAAAAGTGGACCTTATTAAGAACATGGTGTTCCTAATTAGGCCCAGAAGCAACTATTTTTTAAAGACTAAAAAGTAACAACTCATAAAACTTTTAACAAAATTTAACAATCTCATATTAAATTTAAATATGTGATTTATTTTCTTGTGGTTTTCAGATTTATATCGTGATTTATTTATCAAAAAACAACTAACAAACATTAAGTGGGCCTTACTTGGTCAACTTACCTTATTTAAAATATTACTTATCAAGTCATTGACATACAAGTTTTCTTCATCAGGAAGTAATGATTTGCGAGGATAGAAAATAAAATTATTCTCCCATTTTGAAAATTGCATAAATATGGTCACTTAAACTTCTATAACGTGCAAATGAATGGTTTGATTGAGACTAAATTTGAACCAATGATGTTTAATGATGAATAGTTGCTAAATTATATGTATTTTGTATTCGTGACGCCATCTATGCGACAGTTATACCCCTATGCCGTCTTAAACCACTATCAAATCCATATCTTTTGGTAAACAAACGAATTCGAGACTAAGTATTCTGTAACAACCTGTATAGCTCCTTCGCAAAGGAATTACCAAAAAAAGTTTGTAAATGCAACAGTCGTACACAGTTCACCGGAAATCCGAAAAATGCCCGAAGCGTGTCACATTTAAACAACATCCAACTTAAACGAAATCTTCTTAACAAACAAGAAATTAACTCTCTTGTGAAATCCAAGAAATAAAATTAAAGCACTTTCAAGTGAATAAGAACTCTTTGAAGTAATAATATAGCCCGATTTTTTTTTATATATTTTGCAAAGATATTTAATTATTCTTTAAATTATCTTCGAAGGGATCCGAGTACCAGAAAAATGCTGTTTAATTTTCATTATTATAAAAGGAGATCCATCCGGCTGTTTGCTCAGTATTTCAGACTCTTAGTTTTCTAACTTTTTCGTTTGGAGAATTTTATGCTGCTTAAGGGGTAAATATTTTAAGGACAACTGTAATTGGAAATCTGTAAAACTGTTTGAAGAAACTTTTATGTAAAAAAAAACAATGAATATAAAAAAATTGAAGAGTTTTTAACATTTTATTTAATTGTATTTGATGTGATGAGATTAAGATATTATTTTTCTGTATACGTAATATTGTAGTAAAGGCTTGAGATACACAGGTAAAAACAAATACTTATTATTAAAAATATTTTAGTTAGCTGAGTTATAAATATTACAATATTTTACCAAAACTATTAAACAACTAAGCTGTACAATGGTTTCGATAAAGTTATAAAAAAATATCTGTGCCAGAAATGTTTTTCTGTTTTATATGTGTTCTTGTTTGTATATATTTAAGTTACGTTTTAGATTCCTTTTTTATTTACTAGGTATTCTTTTTTTGGCTTGCTACAAACAATATTTGTATCTGTTATGTAGTTAAACAAATACTCTACTCTAATGAAATCGTAGGCTTCCACGGCCAGAGTCAGAATTATAGTTTATTCGTCTTCCGGGTTTAGACCGTGTCATTTGTGACATTTGTGACATTTGTGTCATTTGTTTCGAAAAACTCCATCTGCCCCAGAATTTACGGTCTTCCCAAAATCCATAAAGACAACGTACCTCTTCGTCCCATTGTGACTACGATTAACTCTCCTACCTACAAACTCGCAAAGTACTTGTCGAATCAGTTTAAGATCTATACTGGTCGTACCTCTTCTTATGTCCGAAATTCCACACATTTCATCACCTTAATCTCCTCCCTCACGGTCGATCCCCAAGACATTCTTGTCAGTTTCGATGTATCATCCCTATTTACCAATATCCCCATACATGACTCTGTAGTTGTTCTGCGAGATCACTTGACCAATAATAACAAGTCTTTGGTTTTGGCAGATCTTGCGGAAAAATGCCTAATTTCAACATATTTTTTTTTAGAGGCAATTTCTACAAACAAATATCTAGAATACCAATGGGTTCTCCCCTTTCCCCTGTCATTGCTGACATTTTCATGGAAGCCTTTGAGTCTTTAGCCCTAGAATATTACCTCTTAAAACCAAAAGTCTGGTTCCGCTACGTTGATGATACATTTATCATCTGGCCCCATGGTCAACATACCCTTTCTCCCTTCCTCTATCATCTTAACTCACAACATCCTAGTATAAAAATTCACAATGGAAGTAGAAAATAATCGGTCCCTTCCCTTTCTCGATGTGTTAGTCACCTCCAAGCCCAATCGCCGATTGGGTCACTCTGTTTATAGAAAAAAGACTCACACGAATCTTTACCTACATGCTTCATCACACCACCATCCTGCCCAAAAGAATTCTGTGATCAACTCTCATCCATCAGGCCATTTCGATTTCTGTACCTGACAACCTTAGAGAAAAACTTGGCCATCTGCAAAAAACCCTTGTCGCCAACGGTTACTCCAAGTCCACAATTCAAAATATTACACACCGACATCTACATCCCCCTTTATACCCTAGGACGACAAATTCAGAATCTTCGGGTAATACTCCTGTGGCTTTTCGTCCGTATATTCGAAGTGTCACTGATAGGATTGCAAAATTCTTCGCAAAGAAGGTATCAGGACTACTTTTCGACCACCCAAGAAAATCTCACAATATCTACCCTCTCCTAAGGACCCATTACCGCCCCTATCTTCCTGTGGTGTCTATTATATTCCTTGTTCATGTGGACATGTGTATATTGGCGAAACTGGTCGTTCCATCAAAACTCGGATTCAAGAGCATCAAAGATGCATTCGATCAGGTCTTTTCTCCCATTCTGCAGTTGCAGAACACTGCCAAGAAACCGTCATTCCATATTGTTTGAAAAAACCCATATTATTTCTAAGAGCCCCTTCTTTTATTCCAGGAAAATCCGCGAATCTCTAGAGATCCGAAAAAATCCATATAATATCAATCGAGAGGAAGGATACTACTTGTCTCCCATCTGGAATCTCAGTCTAGAGCCGCCGTCCGGTCCCGCTAGCACGATGCAGCCACATGATTGGCCAGCGCGCGCTTCTTGACGTTCAGGCCACGGAGTGTGCCGATACGTCCCGACACGACAGGTCACCGCGACTATAAATAGAGCGGTAGCGGAGTAATCGTCGGATTGACTCTCCGCATTTCGTCGCGTTGGTATTCTGAGCTGTTGGACGTAAATCCCTGTCCTGGCATTTGGTTTTCACCTCTGGCTGCGTTAAGTAGTTGGGTTACTGTGACCAAATGCCCATCTTGGTAGTTAATATTCGCCTCTGGTTGCGTTGAGTAACTGAGTTACCGTTGCTAACTACCCATCTTCCTGTCTTTTGATTTCTTTTTCTTTGTTCTTCTGAAGAAGCTACATACAATTGTAGCGAAACGTCGAGATGAACCCACTTTTGGGTCACTCACAAATGACACGGTCCAAACCCGGAAGACGAATAAACTATTACTCTACTCTACTCTATTCATTAAGATCAAGACTTTTTTCAGTGATTATCTTTAAAAAATTAAGCAATTATTAAGTGTGTTAATTTTATATTTGAAATTTTATGTTAGACTCCAGC
Organism: Diabrotica balteata; assembly: GCA_918026665.1. NCBI lineage: Eukaryota > Metazoa > Arthropoda > Insecta > Coleoptera > Chrysomelidae > Diabrotica > Diabrotica balteata. The sequence continues at coordinate 157,137,067 of OU898281.1, read as the reverse complement.
AAAAAATACATTCATTTACAGGGGCTTTTGGAAATAGTTAACATAAAAATATGATCCCAAAATACCGGAAGGTCAAAAGAAAAAATTGTTGCTCTTTTTTTCATCATTATGTTTCCATAATTAATGGTAAGCGAAAAAAAAAGTTGAATATTTCATTTATTGATTCTAATTTTATTTTCCAATATAAGCAAATATTAATTTTTGTGTACAAGCAAGCGATTTTTGGCCTTTTTATTGTAGTACTAATACATTCCATCTGATTAATTACCTCTCCGTTCAATATGCTGACTACACAACAAATTTATCGAATTAATTCGGGCCAGAAATTCGTTTGCTAAACCAAATAAAAAAACTCGCTATAGGTGTTCTTTCTCCGGTAAAAATTTGCGGTTCTAAACGCAAAACGAACGAAAGGCCAATATAACTGACGATAAATTTTACATCGCGATAGGAACATCTGTTGACGCCGTCTATGAAACGCTGATACAATATCGTGAATTTTCATGGAGCGACTATTTCTGTTTGACCTTTTTTTTGGTAGTGGGTCGATTTCTTCAATACGGATTATGAGAGTAGAAGGATATTGGTTTTATTTCGTTACTGGAATGAGTTGCACAAACTTATTGTCATCACTAGACTGTAACCAATCAAAACGCTTTCACGTTCCAATGTTTTTGTTTTTTCTTTATTTGTCTTATTTTTCGAGACGTCCCGTATAATTGAGCATTTATTATTTTTTTATGACCACTTCATAGCCTCACAGACTTCTTTAGCGACATTGTGAATACAGCTGTGCTACCCCCAATATTCAAAGAAGAAAAATTATCGCAATCCAGAAGCCTGGCAAAGACAGCAAGGTGCCTGAAAGTTACCGGCCTATTGCCTTACTCAGTTGCTGTTAGAAATTACTAGAAAGACTTTTATATAACCGAATATGTAACACCATTGAGGATGCAGTATCAATTGAACAAGCTGGATTTAGAAGAGGACGAAGTTGCTGTGACCAAGTCCTACATTTATTGAAGCTGGCTTTGAAAGACGCGAAAAATCTGTTATAACATTTATAGATCTCACGGCTGCCTATGACACTGTGTGGAGAGAGGGCCTTATTTATAAGCTGATGAAAATCATAACCTTGCCTCAAAACTTGTCAGCTGATAAACAATCTACTGACTAACAGACTGTTTCCGGTATATATGAATGATGCACAGAGTAACGTTAGAAAACTTACGGCTTACGGAAAACTAAACAACGGCTTACCTCAAGGCTCAGTGCTAGCTCCTTTATTATTTAACCTTTATACAGCAGATATACCTGAAACAAAATCGAGAAAATTTGCTTATGCTGACGACCTGGCCATTGGCTTCCAAGATAATAATAAAGAAGCAGGAGAACGAGCTCTAAACGAGGACGTAACTACACTAAGTATCTATTTTAAGAACTGGCGCTTACGTCCTAACACAAGCAAAACTGAAACCTGTCTCTTTCACCTGTCGAATCAAGTTGCGGGCGATACTCTCAATGTAACTCTAAATGATACAGCTATCAAACATAACAACAACCCCAAATATCTAGGCGTCACACTTGATAGAACACTCACCTTCAAAAGTCATCTTACAAACGCAGCCGGTAAACTAAGAACAAGAAATAACTTAATATCAAAACTTGCTGGAACAACTTGGGTGCTTCTGCAGATACTCTTCGAACATCTGCTCTAGCTTTCGTTTTTTCAGTGGCAGAATATTGTGCACCAGTATGGCTAAATAGTGCACATACAAGCAAAATCGATGTCCAACTTAACCAAACCATGAGAATAATTACTGGAACAATAACACCAACGCCAGTGAGATGGCTGCCCTACTCTGAGCAATATTGCTTCACCAGATCTACGCCGTACAGCAGCATTAGTGAGAGAGTACCAGAAAATTGTAGCCAACGTACCAATTACCAATACATCAAGATATCCCAGACATATCAAAAGAGCACCAGCGACTAAAATCTAGAAATCCTCCAATACGATCTGCCCGAAAAATTGGTAATTCCTATGATATACATAGTCAATAGAAAACAAGATGGATGCCAACAGTAGAATCGGACTATATTAAGATATCCACCCCAACTCAGGGTTTCATCGGATCAAATCTGTCCGGGTCCACTTGGGTAAGGCTTAATCGTATACGTACCGGACATGGTAAATGTGCTGATTTGCTGTTCAGGTGGCATCGTGCAGAAAGTCCACAGTGCGATTGCAGACAATCTAAACAGACCATAAGCCATTGTGTTCAGACTGCTTGAATCGTGCCTACCGTGGAAACCTCCAGGATTTTGCAGAATGTTCCCAGAAACAATTGAATGGCTACGTAAATTGGACATTAGTATTTAGTGTCATTCATTCTATCTTTAGTGTTTGAATAATATATTTAATATATATGTATATATTATTGTATTTGTATATTTGTCGTACTGTGAAAGTCCATACGCTAAATAAAAAACCACTTCACAAATTTTAACACTAATAAAAAGTTCAGTTAGTACTAGATATTTGCATTGAAATGTTCGAATTAATGATCCCTTTTTAAGATGCCGTTTATTGTTTGCCAAGAGTATTTATTGTTGCCAAGAGTACAGCTACTTTTCAACCACGTCATTAAGTAATAACACCTTAACATATTTTCTCATTACATAGGAAAGTATAAAAAGGTAAAATAAACCTATCTTCAAATGTCAAAGGTTTGTGTCTAATTAAATCAACAACTGCCTTCTGCTTAATCGATTATTTAAAAAAAATAACTCTTGTACCGCTGCGTTCCTTGTCTGCCATTTACAACGAATTATTTCCAGCAAGGCAATTTATTTTAAATTTTCTCCCGAAACGAATTCAGTACCTGCCGGACGGACTGTCACAGTCTCATCAAAAAATTTAATTTTCTACATTCGCTGCTGACAACCGACGAAAAACGTCCGACCCGCGTATGTGATGATACATCAAATTAACAAAATTTTGGTAAAGCACGCGCCAGACACAATTTTATACAAATTTAAATTGTTTTATAATAAATTAAAATTCTCGTGAGTTTTTGTGACAAAAATATAGCTTTGAATTTCGGAGTGATACAATGACAAAACAGATTACTAAGTTTTAAATAAATTAAGTAGCTTGGAGTTGAATAAGTTATCAATGCATAAATGGAAAATGAAATAGAATATAAAATTTTAAGAAGTTTGGATAGTATTATTAGAGATACTGCAATTAGCAAAGATCCGAAAGAAAAGCTCATTGACACATGGAAAGATTACGTAGAACGACTTTTTAACAATAAACGCAGAGCGACAGTGGACCAAGATGACGACATGACTTTACCCGAAATACTAAGGTCTGAAGTGGAAAAAGCCATTTCATCGCTAAAAAAACGACAAAATACCAGGTCCCGACAACATGCAGGGCGAGATCATAAAACTCCTATGTGAAACGGATAACCACTTCCTCGATTTTCTGACAGGCCTTTTTAACACCTTTTACGACAAAGGGGAGATTCCGAGAGAATGGCGTCGATCGACCTTTGTAGCCATACCTAAAACACCAAGTGCAAAACACTGTGATCAACACTGCTTATATAAGCTTGATAAATCATATTACCAAAAAAGTTTTCACCATAATTATACACATAGAATATATAACAAATGCGAAGCAAATAATTATATCGGAGTCACAGTTCGGATTCCCAAGCGCATTGGGCACAAGAGAGACGATCTTCAGTCTGCCAGTTTTAATTCAAAGATGCCGAGACATGCACAAGGACGTCCACTTGTGCTTCATCGACTTCTCCAAGGCGTTTAACAAGGTCAAACATGATAAACTCATGGAAATTGCTCAGTAAGATGCATATTTATGGCAAGGATCTGCGCATAATAACCAGTCTCTATTGAACCGAAATGCTGAGATAAAGATGGGCAACTTACACAGTAGGAAGATAAATATTAAAAAGGGTGTACGACAGGGATGCGTCTTCTTGTCGCTCCTGTTCAATATATACTCTGAACAAATCTTCAGAGAAGCACTGGGAGAAGTTTCGGAGGGTATCAAAGTAACCGGAGAGGTAATCAATAATATTAGATATACTGACGACACAGTTATTATCGCAAATGATTGCAACGAGCTTCAAAGGCTCATGCAAATCATACACACAGCAAGTCAAGAATATGGTTTAGAACTTAATACAACCAAAACTAAATGCATGGTTATCAGCAGAACACCACAACCTCCGATGCAATTGACATAAAACAACCGAAAAATAAAACAAGTGGAGACATACACATACCTTGGAAACCACAGTCAACACAAAATGGGACCAGTCAACAGAAATAAGATCACGAATTGAAAAAGCGCGAAAGGCGTTTAACAATATGAAAAAGTGGTTCACAAGCAAAATCTCAATGGAACTAAAATTAAGACTGGTCAAGTGTTATGTCTTACCGGTCTTGTTCTATGGAGCAGAGGCATGGACCACAACGGAAGCCACACTGAAGAAACTAGAAACCTTTGAGCTGTGGATATATCGCCGTATTCTTCGGATATCCTGGACAGACCACATCACTAACGTGAAAGTAATGCAGAGAATAGGCAAAAGCAAAGCATCAAGCATCTTTACCGTAAAGAAACGGAAGCTTGAGTACTTCGGACATATCATGAGGTAGACTAAGTACCGCTGCTATAGTTAATAGTCCAAGGAAGAATCGACAGTAGGAGAGGACCGGAAGAAGACGACACTCATGGATGCATAACCTGCGACAATGGTTCGGACTAACATCGACCGAACTGTTCAGAGGCGCCGTAAACAAAGTCAAAATATCCTTGTTAATAGCCAACGTCCGAAACGGATAGGGCAAAGGAAGAACAAGAAAAGAAAAGGCACTGACATAGTAATGTTACACATGTGGTGACTCAAAAACTTACATCGCTCAAATTGGTAGAATCTTTAACATACGTAGAGCAGAACACAAAAGGATTTTCAGTAAAAGCAAAAGAGATTCTACGTACTTACTTCACATTCTAGATGTATTGCCTTGCTTTCTCTCTCCAATTTCTCACGCCTATTTCTGACAAGTCTTGCTTTACTGCTTCCAACCATTTCTTCTTTGGACGTCCTCTTCTTCTTTCCCCATTTCTACCTCCTTCAGTATTGTTTTAACATTACCATTCTCTGGTATTCGTATAATGTGACCAAGCCATCTAGCTCTTAGGAGCTCGTATTTTTGCCCTAATTGCTGGTTTGCCATACATCCCCATTATTTCTTTATTCGTTCGTCTTCTCCAAATATTCTTTGCCATTTTTATTCCTCCGAAGATTTTTCTGAGCACTTTTCTTTCCCAGATCTCTACTTTTTTTTCTTCCTGTTGGTTCATTATATACGTTTCACTAGCATATTATCACTGTGGGTCTGATAACTGTCTCGTAGACTCGCAGTTTGCTGTTCTTGGCACATTTTTTGCTTTCAGTAATGAATCTAGTGATCATATCGCTCTACTTCCCTTCATTAATCTTTTGTCAATCTCTTTTTCTTTTTTTCCCCGTGTTGGTTATGGTAACTCCTAAGTATTCAGATTATTCCACGAGGAAACTAAGTTCCTGTAGCTGGCTGTTATACCATATATCACAAAAAAATTTTGTTAAAATCCTTTATAAAAGGTATATAAAAATGCCTCAAACGGGCTATCACAAACACATTGCAAAACGTTTTCGGATTAAACAATCCTTCATCAGTGCAAACCTGAAAGTATATAACCACTTTAATTAAAAAGAACGTTAATGAAAATGTTGACAAAGGTTAGAGCAAAATGTGGTTAATACTTACGGTTGTACATGCTAGTAGCCACCAAAATATATGGGTAAAAACCCTTTAAATGTTATAAATTTGAAATTGTTTTACATTATTAGTATTTTTAATTTGTGATGGTTAAGTTACCGTTGGATAGGTAACATGGCGGCGTATGACTCTACATGAGTAAAATGGTCCTGAGACGAAGTGCCTACGAGGACCTGTTGATAACAACACTGATACTGTTACATTATTATAATTTTAACTTTTTAATTTTAAATAAGGCTGACATCTGTCAATTTTAGACAACTACCGTAAGTTACACTGATGCTCTGTACAACACATCGTCCTAAACTTGTCAACAATGTCATTTTGATCAGTTGTTATCAACAAGTCCTCGTAGGCACTTCGTCTCAGGACCATTTTACTCATATAGAGTCATACGCCGCCATGTTACCTATCCAACGGTAACTTAACCATCACAAATTAAAAATACTAATTATGTAAAACAATTTCAAATTTATAACATTTAAAGGGTTTTTACCCATATATTTTGGTGGCTACTAGCATGTAAAACCGTAAGTATTAACCACATTTTGCTCTTAACCTTTGTCAACATTTTCATTTAACGTTCTTTTTAATTAAAGTGGTTATATACTTTCAGGTTTGCACTGATGATGGATTGTTTAATCCGAAAACGTTTTGCAATGTGTTTGTGATAGCCCGTTTGAGGCATTTTTATATACCTTTTATAAAGGATTTTAACAATTTTTTTTTTATTCAGATTATGACACTTTCTCAAAACTATAGACAGTCTCTGCTCTTTTCATTTTAATATATCTGTTATTATTTGTAATGTCTTCTCTCATTTTCATATATTGCGTTTTTGTTTGGTTATTATTAATCCGTATCTTTTTGGTTCTTCAAATTTCTGAAAAACTTTTTCTAACTCTTTTTTTCTTCTCGATAGTATCATCTACTTCATCTGTGCGTCGCTATGCATTTGCATTATTTTTTACATTGTATATTAATTTAACATACTTATTTCATCATGTAGTTGTTCTTCCTGATCTAAAACTTCCCTGTTATTCTCCAATCACTTGGTTATCACTGGTTTTATTATTTTGTCCTAATAATTTTTGCATGTATTTTATAGACTACTTGTAATAGTGCTATACCTTTACAGTTTTTGCACTCCGTTTTGTCTCTTTTTATAGATAGGACAAATAAGCATTATTCCATTGTTGCGGCATTTTTTCCTTTTGCCAAATTATTAGTGTCAAGTGAAATATCCTTTACTTCAATCTTTCGCCACCTTCTTAAAAATCTCAGCTGGATACCATTTGTTATTGTTTAGGTCTCTTATTATTTCTTTGACTTCATTCAAAGTTGGTTTCTCGCACTTCCCTTCTTCATCTTCTTGCCAATTTTCAGTTTCCTCTCAAGTTCCTCTTGTTGGTCTGTATGTAAGAGGTCTTAGAAATATTCCGGCCATGTGTTTAATTTTTCTGCTGTTTCACCTAGAAGTAAGCCTTCTTTGTCTCTGATATACTGTGGATAATTCTTTGTAGTTTCTCTGGATTTCTTAACTTCTTGGTAGAAATTCTTTACCTCTTTCTTCTACGTTTTTTAATTTCTTTTCTAGCTGTTCTCTTTTCTTTGTTTTTTACAAATTCTTTTCACTTCCCTTCTGCTTGCTACATAGTTTTTTATCTCTTTCTATCTCTTTGTTTTTTGTCCTGTTTCTTCTTGCCAAAACATTCCTAGATTCTTCATCGAACCAGTCCTGCCGTCTTTTTACATGCCCTCTTCTTATACACTTTCTGCTGCTTCCGACATGGTTGTCTTTATGGTCTTTCACTCTTCATATATGTCCTTTTTGACTGGATTTTCTAGATTTTTATTTATTTCTTCCTTTAGTTTGTTTACAACCTTCTTTTTCTTGAAGCGTTTAATTGGTAATTTAATCTATTTCTAACAGGTTTTGGTATTAGTTAATTAAAGTTAGTAATATAGAACTAAAAATACTTTAAAAGTCTAAAACCATAGTTTGTTTTGCTAAAAACAAACTATTACAAAATTACACAAAGGTGCAAACCAAAATAAAATGATTAGAGAGTTATACTAATTAATTTTTAGTGTCAAAATTATACTTATTTACAAAAAATACATAATTGAAGAATACGATAGGGTATTTTTATATATAAAAAGCAAAAAAATCAATAAATATATACAGGCACCCTTTTGACACTTGAAATCAAAACCAGTTCATTAGAATTTGCACATCAAGAAATTTTTCTCACAATCTCAATATCGTAATTAATACCCATAAAATAAAACACATTTTTTTCTCTTTTATGTGCCTAATTAAACGACAAGATTCATTAAACAGAAAACATCAGGCAGAATTAAAGTCCGCGACCAGTGAATGTTATAATTATTCTTCGGTGAGATCTTTCGAAGCGTAACCCCTTGGATATTGTCCCAATACACCGAATTGACAGGGACTATGCCAATATCGCTTCGTATGGATTTCACGAGAAACCCGATACACGATGGGTAATAATATATCCTGCTCCAAAGTGGATTGGAGGGTGTGATTCATGCAAAAACGAGTTCCGTTCGAATCGCTTGCTCGGTGTAGACGAATTGGAGAGAAAATCAGATAGCCCGGTCAAAAAGCAAACATTAAAAAGCAACGATATCAGATAATGTTGCAAAATTTTCTAAACTAACAGGACAGAAATGAAGTTTCACACTATTTTTTTATAGAAGTTTCTATTTTTTCCTCCAAAGCGGATTTTAGTAAAAAAGTTTATAAAAATTTGGAAATTACATACAAATGAAGATACCCAAACATCTGATTAAAGCAAATACAAACATGCCGATTAAAATTCAGTGAAACGAAACAAACCAACAACTAAATAAAACAAGTTAGGTGGTATTAACCAAAAACAATTAAGTGGTACCCCAAAATGGTCTATTTTGAGCTCAACGTTATTTTTAATTGGTACGAACAGCGTCTTAAAAGACTTAAAGACACCAGTTGTAGCTAGACATTACGAAGATGATATAATTATGGTTATTAAGGAAAAATATCTTAGCACTAAAGTTTAAAGTCTGTAGCAATGCATAACACCTTTAAAGATTTAAAATGGCATTAAAAAAACAGCAAAAGTGGTAAAGCAGTAGGTCCAAATCAAATTCCTATAGAAATTTTAAAATGACTATGATGAAACCTCATGAAACCTGAAATGATCATAAATGATGAAACCTTAGACATTAGACAGCAACTGATGCTTTCATAAAGTCCTTGTAGACATACCTGTCTCAGGACTAGCAACTTCACGTGAATCATATGTCGCCATGTTACCAAATCTAACGGTAACTCATCATAATAATTAATAACACATAATGTAAACTAAATCTAAACAAATAATTTTTAACGGGTTTTACCCACATATTTAGTGGCTACATACATGTATACCTAGACACTGATAATAAATTGTTTTGATATATGGTATACAGTCAACTACAGAAACTTAGATTCCTTAAGGAGTGGAACTAACCATCAGTTGAATAGCAGAGGATAGAATAGTACGAATAGCACGTAGATAACTCACCAAATGGACGAAGAGAAGTCTAGGAAGACCAAGAAAAAGATGGTGCTACAATTTAAACAATTTAGTAGACTAATATTGAAGAAGAGAAACAGGCTTTAAAGCCTACATGCTAGAAGGAAGAAGGAGAAAAAGTTAATTCTTACCTGTTTTTACATCATACACAAAATTTTGTTCCTGATACTTAACGAATGATTGCACAGTATACTAACAATATTATAGGATTTGACCAAAGAGACTTAAAAAAAGATTTACCATGATCACATATTCATCCATTAGACAAATATTAGAAAAAATGACGGAGTACGTGGAAACCCTCAAATAAACCGTCTAAGATTAGTGGGACCGCTAGGCGGATGATGAAAGTGATCCTAGATGGTAAATAATGCCAGTCGGAAGAAGACCACCTAACTCAGATATTTGGACGATGTGCAGAACGATTTAATGAAGATTGGTAGTAAGAGGATCGAGAAAGATAAACTTTCGAAAGGAAAGGATGCAAGAATGTTTTAAGACAGGGCTCACGAATGGCTGTAGCGCCAACTAATTTGCTAATAACCCTTTTTATATTTTATACCCTTTGCGCTATTAAGTTTAATTGTATTCTTATGATTTGATATATTCTTCTTAGTTTTATTTCTCTGTTAATATTCTCTTTGTTTTCTTGGACAATGGTTTACCTAAATCCTAGGATTTAGTCAATGAGGAGTAGAAGTGTTTTTCCATGCCATTTACTGGATACTGTACACATAATTCTGCTTTTTCATCTAATCGCTTTAAGTTTTGCAGTGGTATTGCCAAATTTAATTTCTCGTCAAGGGTCAACTGGCTATTGGCCCTATCCGTTAATTTATTAGTTAAGGTTGGGTTACTTTCTTTTTCATAAACTTCTTACTCTTGGTTACTATTATGGCTGATAATCGACGCTCATGTTTAAGCAATCGTTGATATCTAGGAAATTAGCTAAAATATTGTTGGTGTTAAAGTGATAAACAAATTTAATATATTTGTATCTTCTTTTAGTCTTACTATTGAACTATCATATGCTTGTTTTTTTTTGTTAAAAAAAACAAGTAATAAATTATAGAAACTAAACATGTAGGGAGCACCCTTAAAAATAAAGCGAAGTTTAATGTGTCAGAAAAAGCAAGAAATTCCTGATCTTTGGAAAAAAAAAGAAACTGGTATTCTATTAGTTCCCAGTTATATGTTTTTCTTTTTTATTTCCTTAATAGCTTTTGTACATATAAAAATAATTACTTATATTTAATTTTTCTGTGCAAAGCGTTCAAGATCTTTGATTTTGCTGCGCTTAAAAATATAAAAAAAGAAGTGTATAGGTGGTATACATATATTACATATCCTGTCTGTTTTTGATTTAGTTTCACTGGCCTATACACAAATTGAAGAAAGAGTACAAACTAGGTGGGAATAAACCAAAGCTCAAATTGAGATTTGTCGCTAGAACATGCTTTCGATTTCGATTTTACCCGAGCGACCTGTGTATTTGTGGTCTATTTCACCGAACTAGACACCTGCTTGTGAACACATTGATTAATTTGCTATTGTTTGCTAGGAGTCCTTTTCAACTGATCTATTTACAACAGAAAATGCCATTACTAAAATTTTTTATATTGAATTACAGCTTTTATTTTCAGTAAAGTATTGGTATTTATAAATACTACTAGGTTACAAATATTTTGATACAATTTTCATCAAATCTTGTTTTCTGTATCTTTTTATCAACTTTAAGGACTACTACTTCCGCCTTAAATATTAAAAGATTCTAGACAATATATTATGTCTTTCCGAAACGTCATAATAAATCATATAATTCGTTCACGAATAATGATATTATCATCCACGATATTTCTATTCCACGATTCCTGATTTTACTATATTCCATGATAGTACGACAGACCTAAGAACCATTTTAGACAAGGGCAGATCTGTTTTGAGGTGGATGGGAGGGTGGCATTGGATTTTTGCAGAAATAGTTGGGTAATAACTTCAGTAATATTAATTGAGTAGTTCTCCCTTCCAAATATATCGAAAACAATAATACAAAAAATTGTGCAAGATTTGAAAAAATCCAATTTTTTTTCTGGTGGTGACTGGAATCTAGCCTGAGATATGGTTTTAGAGAGCTTTTATTTCAGTGACTCCTGTTCAGAAACACCTTGCTTGAACAAAGCTGACACAGTTGAAGAATAATAGGAATGGAACAGTTAAAAAAGAGTCTGTCTAATAAAATTATTGGGCCCCTTTTTTCCGTAATTTCAAAAATAATCTAACTGGGCATAAAATTTCGTTAGATGAATTTCTTAACAGCCATTTTCTGCTTGCCAAACTTTTCAAACCGCCTTGATTTGTTTTGGAGAAAATTCTGTTGTATTCAATTCGGTCGTAAATTCTCCCATAACATTAAATTCGTTCTGGAAAAAGTGAATCTTGCAGTTTACGGCCTTATTGCCTCTCCAAGCAAGTTCAAATGAGCAAAGGTGAAAAAAATTTTTTCGCGCTCCATCGGTGTTTCCTCGTCGAAGCTTTGGATGATTTTCATTATTTCTTCGGTGTAATAAATGCTCTTGAAGCTTGGCCTTCGCTTGGTATCTCTTGCCAGTGTTGCACATTTGAAGATATATCTGCAAAAGGGCATTTTTTATGCCATACTCCGTAAAATATTTTTCCTGTACCATTTTTACTGTAGTATTTCACATTGATTTTACAAACGATCTTTTTATAGTCTTCGCCATTGCCTTTTTTCAATGTTCAAGGCTCAATCCTCGAGAATTTTTGCTAGTTCTTTTATAGTAATCCATCGTTCAAGTATAAAATTGGGTCCAAATAGAGCTTCTGGACCTCTGCGTGTTTATTTTCCTATTTTGTTTTCCCATTTTCATTTTCCGAAACCAATTTTTTTATTTCTTCACCTGACTGGTATCCTTATCTTGATTTTTCGTCTTGATTTATTATATCTATCCAAAATTGATTACGCCGTAATGACGTTTATTAAACTGACAACAATAGAATTACCAAACACCTTCGTAACGGATCTGTCATAATTTTGTCGCTGACAAACTACAGACACAAAAGGATTTTTGTCAGTGGGAAACGTGCAATAGAATAGCAAATAAGATAAATAAAATGAGTCGACGAACAAAGTATGCAAAAAAATAGAAAAAATAGAAAAAAATAAACAAATACTCGATCACAATAATGGAATAAAAAAAAAGCAAAAACATGCAAGATTAATAATTCCCGATCTTAAGTATTCTTGTAAACTGCAAGAAGCATAATAACTCAAGTTTCAAATAACAGACTATCCCGAATTGAAATCGTAAACTCATATGAGTGTAATGTTACACTTTTATTTTTATAACTCCAAACAATGGCTAAGTTTCTAGCCATAATTGTTCGTATTTTTCTTCAATATGTTGTCTAAAAGAAACACCAAATAGGCGATATTACTTTATATTAAACTCAAATATAAAATTTTATTGTAACGTTCCTAAGTACGGTCCTGCTTAGTAATTATTTGGCATCATTGAGTCTCGAAGATGACCACGGAAAGCACAAACGGCTAAGTTTATGACATTTTCTGCAGGAAGTCCCGTTTTTGTCGGGAAAAGCGAGAAATAAGCAAAGATATTAATTTTTCTGTTATCTGTATCATCCCTTATATCAGATTTAGTAAAAGAGTCACGTAGTGTTGAAACGCCGTGGTGTGAAATGAGGCGACGTATATCAGTCCAGATCTGCGGCGAAAAAGATCATTAACGGAGTGGCTGATTTAATAAAAAATAAATTTAGCAGATAGTCGGTGGTGTTACCGAAACTTTATTGCGGAAATGGGGGATAATCTCCTTTTGAGGAATGGTTCTGGGGACAATTAGATTGCCTTCCGCTATAAATTACTTAATATTTAACGGTAACGTTTGATTTCATTAATGAAAATAATTTTTCTCCCAAATCACATGAAATTAAAAGCTCCTTTTCTTTCTAAGAAAAAGCCATTATTATTTTCTGTTGATATAACAATCTATGTACAACATTAAATAGTCAGTGGGGTTTTTAATAAAAAATATTGTTTTTATAAAAAGTTTTTATAGAAAATATCAAACAGGTCGTTTGGGAAAATACACCCACAATAACTTAGAACAAAAGGTAAAAACTATCCAAAAGAAATCAAACAACTCATAGTAGAAAAAAGAAAGTTAAGAAAAAATGGTAGCAATAGAGAGCTCCACGAGACACAACTAGTCTAAATAATGCTATACAGAAACTAAAAAGAGAGATACAGAATATAAAAAATTCAACAATTGATTTATTTTTTAAGTAATTTAACAGCTGACAGCAAGATTATTCATTATGGAAGGCAACAAAGAGAATGAAGAGACTAATTATTCATTTTCCTTCTATCTAGTTGAAAAACGGCAACTGGGCTAGAACTGACGAACAGAAAGCAGAACGATTCGCAAATCATTTAGAAAGCACGTTTAAACCCAACGACAATGATGGTCAAGATGGGAAGAACCCTGCACATCGAAGAAAGAATAAGGTTGACATCATTTAGACAAGTATCAACAAAGATAAAAGAGAATCTAGAATCCTAAGAGAATCTCCAGTATATGGTCTCATATATAGAAGAGCTAATAGAAAATCTACCAAGAAAAGCCATAGTTAAACTGACACACCTAATAAATGCGGCTTTTAGATTAACATATGTTCCCAGACTCTGGAAAGTAGCCAAAGTCATTACGATAGCTAAATTAGGTAAACCTCCTAATGGAGTGACATCCTATCGACCAATATTACTCCTTCCGGTGATGTCAGAACTATTTGAAAAACTTCTAATTGAGAAGATCTAAAACCGATAATACAAAGAGAAAATCTTATACTAAATCATCAATTTGGTTTTAGAAATAAACATTCCAATATACATCAATTTCGCAGAATAACGAATATAATAGAAAAAACATTAGAAGAAAAGAAATTCTGCTCTACAATCTTCTTTAAACGTAGCACAGCCGTTTGATAAAGTCTGGCATGAGGGTTTAAACTATAAACTAAAAACGTTCATTTATAAACAGTATTCAGAAATCTTAGAATCATACATTGCAAATAGATATTTCAGAGTAAAAGAAGAAGAAGTGTACATCGATTTAAGGGAGATCGAAGATGCGTACCACAAGGGAGTGTATTAGGGACGGTTCTGTACCCATTGTATACGGGTGACATTCCAGAGCTAGAACAAAACACTATTACCACCTTCGCGTACGATAAAGCCATACTAGCAATAAGAGACACTAGTGAAGAAAATGGAGAATGAAATTAAATGAGACTAAAGCTGCACACATTAACCTTACAAATAAAAAAATAGAAAATTTCCTAATTAGAATAAATGATACTTAAGTTCTTTATGCAACATCAGCAAAATATTTTGCATCACCCTAGACACGAGATTGCGCTGGAAAGTCCATGTCAAAAAGTAAAGAGGGGAGCTTGATATTAGATATAAGAAATTGTATTGGCTAATTGGAAAAAATTTAACATTATCCGTTCATAATAAATTATCCATTTACAAGCAAGAACTAAGATCAGTATGGGTATATAGGTTCTAACTTCGAGGCTGTACCAAAGATAGTAATCTACATATTATCTAGAGATTTGAAAACAAAGTACTAAGGAACATTATTGATGTTCCTTGGTATATCCGTAATAGCAACCTCTACCAGTACCTGGGTATAATAATATAATATAGAAACTGGGTAATCAAGAGAACAATCAAGTCACAAGCAGAGGCTGCTTAGTCACGTGAATGTCAAGGCAATCCATTTTATTGACAATACATTTAAGTTAGTGTAAATGTGTAACCGTTTAGTGTAAAAAGCAGAGTAAAGTGCTGCGATATTATTGCATGTTAGTTGATAGATAAAATATAAGTAAGCCATAGTGAAAGCCTTCATAAGTATTTGAAGAAACAAGTTAGGTCAAAAAATATCTAATAATTGGTCATTTATGACCAGATAGCAGTATTCATGTGTATAGGTGTTATACAAAAAAATATATGTTTAGTATCCTCTAACTTCTCTCTCTCTCTCTCTACTGTCTCTCTCTCTCTCTCTCTTCTTCACATTTATTTCATATATATAAATCAGTTTAGAACGTCTTTCGACGTTGTCCGATACCTAAACACCATCTCTTCCTATCTTCGCTAGTCGTTTGTTGTTAAATTTCTTTCGCTCATGGACTTGTTTACGCCGTGTTGCCATTCTAATCTGGGTCTTCCTCTTTTCCGTCGACCTATCGGTTGCCATTCTACTACTTTTTTGGGGAGTCTTGTTGCTAGCATCCTTTGAACATGCCCATACCACCTTAATTGTTTCTTCTCTATATCTTGAGTTATATTTCCTTCTATTCCCATACGTTGTTTTATTACATCATTTCTGATTAGTTCTCGTCTGGAAATACCTAAAGATCTTCTCATTGCATCCATCTCTACTGCTTCTATTCGCTTTTTGTTCTTTTCACTAATTATGTTTCAGCGCCATAAAGAAGAGTAGTTTAAATCATGGTCTCATATATATTAAATTTTCTTCATTTCGTTATCTCTTTACTCCACAGTATACCATTGAGACATCCTAAGACTTTCTTTGCTTGAGTGATGCGTTTTTCTATTTCCCGTGTATCAGTTCCTGTATTGTCAAAGGCAACACCCAAGTAATCATAGCTCTGACAGTAGAAAATATGTTGTCCGTTTTCGAGGTCTATGTTATCTGACTCGTTTCCAATAGAAAGATATTTGGTTTTTGTTGTATTGACATTCATTCCCCAGTCGTTATATTCTTCTATCAGTTTTCTAAGCATGTACTGCATGTCTTCCCTGTCGGTCGCTAGTACTACCTGGTCATCAGCAAACTGGAGTGTATATATACATTCATTGCTAAGTTCTATACCCATCCTATGCACCTTTCTTTTCCATCTTTCCAATGCTGCTGCAACATATATCTTGAATAAGGTTGGTGAGATTTGGTGGTGAATCTCACATTTATTTTCTTAATATTTCCCCATAAGTCTGATATTAATCAGTCTTCTTTTTTTTCTGGTCGCTCTTCGTGCAGCATAGAGCTCATTCGCGGTTCTGTCGGAGAAGTTAAGCGATATATCAATAATTTGTTTTTAAATAGGTTTTTTTTTATGACAAATTTTCTGTATCTGAATACACTTCCTGTTTTTAAGGCTCATGAAATCCCATAAAGTTTACAAATATAAACAAACTCTACATAAACATAGAGCGTAGCTATATTTCCCGTAGAAACTTCATTTGGTTTCGAGCCGAAAATGAAAATTTGCTGGAAGTATGGAATTATGTTAGAATATGTTTGTGTGCACTTTCGCTTTGTAATAAAATACTTCGTGATCTTTTAAGCTTATTGGACCATACAGGAAATTTATCATATCAAGTCTGTAGGGTATAGGAGTGCATTTAATTTGAGACTTTGCCTAAGTTAGTCGAGTTGGTCATCAAAGGATAGGATTAATTGTTTGTTTTGTCAGAAGTTTGGTATGTTGTGTATATTTGGAATAATGTTATGATGATATACTATAGACGATTTTTTTGCTTAGGGAGTTGTTGGTTTCGGAGTCCTCCAGACTTTCCACATGCTTGTGATTGAAACTTAATCCAATTTTATTGCTATGGCCTGATAAGCTGACATACATGTCTTAAAATTTCTCCCAATAATTTTTTAAATCTGTTGTCTTTCTTCTTGTAAAAAATATCTTGAAATATTCTTTATTGTCTGAATGAAATAGTTTGTGTATAAACAAATAAATCTGAAGAAACAAATGTTTTAGGCACATTAACAACACATCTTCTTGTTCTTAATATACCGTCTTCTAACATTGATTGACGATTACTTATTTAAACGCTTTCCTATATTTTGCAATGTGAAATATCTGTTTAACAATGATGTAGTCCAATCTCTGATATTTCTGTCAAGATTTCTTTTTTCTTCTCAAGTCCTTTCTTCCATTCTTGCAAATATAAGTGCATGGTGTAGAAGAGATTGGCTCAGATACGACGTTTTTCTTATTTTAATTGTATTCAAAAGCTTTCTGCCATGTCGAATTTCTCTTAACATTTATTTGTTTGATATGCAGTCCAAGAAATTTTAAGAATAGGCATAAATAGCCACATTTTAAATGCCTCCAATTTTGGTACGGATTGGGCTTTTCAGAATTCTTTTGGCGAACCACAATTGTAATAACCATACACAATTTCTTATTTGTAAACTTCGAATTGTATTTTATAAATCCTTTTCGAGCTATTTTAATTATAGAATTTGTAAATCTCTATTTTCTGTCGTGATTGCAGTATCGTCTGCAAATCTTATGTTATCAATAATGCTGCGTCCAATTCTTACACCTTTAGTTCTTTCCGCTGTTTGATTGTAGTATAGATTTTTGATTAAATTAATATCCTTGGGATCTTGGTGTAAGAGTTTTAATGCATGTCTGAGTATACCATGTTGAACTCTGTCAAACGCTTTTTAAAAATCTAAAAAACATATGAATACGTTTTTATTATATTCCCTACATTTTTGTAATAGTACCGTTATCGCGCCTCTCTTGTTCTCACTCCACCTTTAAATCCAAAATATAAGTTGTCTAATTGTTCTTCACATTAAGGCTAATTAATCGGTCTTCATTGCAAGATTTAGGATTATTTTTCTTGGTTAAGGGTAAAAAGTATTTGGGAAACATAGTTTTCATAATGAAACCAGTCAAAATTTACTTACATACAGAGTTACACAAGATATCCATAAAGAAACATGGAAAATACTAGGAACCAATAAAGCCAATCAAATTGATCACATCCTCATCTCAAAAAGATGGGCAACAAACATAACTAATGTCAGAACGTATCGCGGAGCGAACTCTGACTCAGATCACTATCTTGTGGAGGCAAAATTGCGGCAGAAAATTGCAAATCAAGAGTGGCAAAAGAGAAAAACCAAATTAAAAAATGTTGAAGTATTCAAAATTCCAACAGATATAATAATACCAAAAACTCAACAAAATCAGAGAGGAAGATACTGCAGAAGAATCATGGGGACAATTAAAAACAATAATAACGGAATCTGCAGAGGAAACTGTCGGAAAAGCCAATGGCAAAGAAATGAGAAATGGTATAATGATGAATGCAGAATTACAGTAGAGGAAAAAATGCAAGCTAGGCTTAACCAACTTCAATGAAAGACAAGAAATAGCAGAAAAATTTATAACGAAAAGAAATCTGAAGCGACTAGAATAGGCAGAAGAAAAAAAAAGAAGCTTTGTAAAAACATGTATAAGAAATCCTAGAGACATAACAACAGACAGAGAACAGCAAATTCTATAAAAGAATAAAAGAAAGCACACAGTCATTTAGACCAAAATTGTCAATAAACATAGACAAGGACGGAAAATTACTAACAGAGAAACAAAAAATTATAATGAGATGAAAAGAATACTTTGAAGAAAACCTAAATGCAAAACAATGGATATGATCAAAACGAGACAATATATTTTACGGCGGAGCAGCATATTGAAAATCCGAGTTATGAAAAATTAGTTCAAAAATAATAAAGAAACGGATGGAGTTTCGCCATGGATGAGAAAGCGCCAGGAACGGATGGAGTTTCGGTAGAGTTGTTGAAATATGGAGAACCCAAACTCTAGGGAAGAATCCATTATCTGATAAAGTTGGTATGGACCAAGGAGGAAATGCCGGAGGAATCGGCAGTTGGTTTATAAAAAAGGAGATAAGAGGGATTGCCAGAATTACAGACCAATTACATTGCTAAATGGTATACAAAATCTAGTCTACAAAAGTGAATACTCAAAATTTGGAGTTACAAGAGCAGACAATACAGCCACTACAGACAGCATATTCATACTTAGAACAATACACGAGAAAGTTTATGAATACGACATAGAACTATATAATATGTACATAGACTTTAAACAAGCTTTTGATAGTGTTAAAAGAGACAAAATGCTGGAAGACCTCCGAAATCTAGGTGTACCAAAAAAATATATCAGCCTTATAAAAATATCGTGGCAGGGTTCAAAAGCCACAGTTAGAGTAGATGAAAAACTGTCTCCCCTGTTTCACAACAACATGGGGGTGAGACAGGGAGACGCACTTTCAACCATGCTGTTCAACCTAGTTCTTGAAGTAGTCATCAGAAAAACCAATGTAACCGGCCATATAAACAGCAAAACAGTAAAAATTACTGCATATGCAGACAATATCACCATTATTAATAGAAGCAAGACACTACTAAGAAGCACAAAAAAGAGGGCTTAAAATAAACGAAACAAAAACTAAGTACATGACCATCAAGAGAACACCTGAGAATGAAAATAATATAGCAATAGACAACTTATACTATTGAACGTGTGGATGCCTTCGAATATCTGGACACAAAGAAATCAATCAGAAGAATTCCATAAGTAGCGAAAATTAATGCACGTATTTCCAGTGGAAATCGTACATACTATGCTAATAAAAGATTTATGACATCGAAATTATTGAGACAAAGAACAAAATGACTATCTACAGAACTTTGATTAGACCCGTAGTAACCTAGGTTGTGAAACCTGGTAATGACGAAAAAGGAGGGAACTCGGACAAAGATACTGAGAAAAGTATAGGCCCGGTGCAAGTGGAAGCGGCACATGAAGAATGAAACGACGAGGTTATTGAAATGAATGAAGAGTAGGCATTGTAAGATTTGTGAAAAGTCAAAGGACTGTCAATGACTAAAACATGTTCAGTGACCGTGGAAGAGGACCATGAATAATACATGAATATAGACATGAAGAAGAAGGGCTCAAGAGAGATCTGAATGAAAGGACATAGCCAGACAGGCAAAGACTCATCCAGGGTCATGATGCCAAAAGATGGAGAAGAAGAAGGGTATAAAGATAGATTTAAATCATTAATCTGGAATTTTATCGTTGAGATATATTTTATTTAACTATTTAGTTGGACAGTTAATATCTTCATTATTCAGGATTTTTATTACTTCTAATAGAATTTCATTAGGACCTGGCGCTGAACCAATTTTTAATTGCCTGTTTCACCTCTGATATTAGAATTTGTATATTTTGATTAGTTGGTAATGTTTTATTTATTTCTCCCCATTATCTGTAGATAAGTCCATGATGTATTTCTAGCAATAGATATACAACAAAACATCACAAATTCAAATTTAAATACAAGTAATAAGATAGTACATATACACATCACTCATATACTGTAATTGTATATTAAGAAAATAATGGGTCGAGTGACATTATCCATTTGTTCCGTATTGTTAACTTTACAACTGCACATCAGAAATAAAAGAAGCGCAGTTATCTAAATCGGGAATACATACATATTCGTGTAGTAAATGTTTGAAAATGAAGCGTTAGATTCTTGTAGATAGAAACTACACAGTTACGTAGATATTCCAAATAGCTTTCGGCATGTTAGTTCTTTTTGCATCGTACTGATCGTTGTGATAAAATACACCGTTGAAATATCCTATACTTTAAAAACTTTTATTTTACAAGAATACGGTAGGGAACTATAGTAACCTATTTAGAATAAAAAATGTTAAACTAAAAATGGAAAACACAATAATAACTGAACGAAATATGGTACGAGATTAGACCAAATATCCAAAGTTCTTCGTTTATTAACTTATCCTATTTTTTCCAACGCCTTTTTACATCCCTGTTGTGTATCTAAAAATTCTTTTGTAAAGTTATATCAATTCCAGTGGCTTTGATACTACTAGCCATATTTTTATTAATTTTTTCCGTATTTCATCTAATTTTTCTTCTTTTCTTCATCTTTTTCACCCTTTAATATCCTCCATATGAATTGTTTTTAAGACCAGTAAAGATCAACCGAGGAGTAAGGCAAGGAGACACAATATCTCCAAAATTATTTACAGCTGCCCTAGAAGATATATTTAAGTCAATAGACTGGGAAAATTAAATTAAATAATAAATTAAATTCTTTATTTTCTTTTTGACAATAGTTTATAATTAGCAAAATATACTTGTACAAACTAAACACTAAACTAGACTAAACAAGACATGAAATTAATTTAAAAGCTAAATACAGCTAATATCTAAGATCTAAAAAATTCTTCGATTGTATAAAACATTTTTTCACATAAAAATTGCTTAAGATTCCTCTTAAATACATTTATTGAACTGGTGGACTTTACAACTGTGGGCAAATGATTAAACACCTGTAGCCCGTATTCCCTGGGCGATTTAAATTTAATGTTACCTTTTGAAAATGGTATATAAAGTTTATTACAATATCTAGTATTTAAGTTATGCATATCACCACTCGTTTTAAACTGATGTAAGTTATTAAAAATAAAAACACATAATTCAAAAATGTATAAACACGACAATGTTAAAATTTTATATTTTTTAAAATATTCTCTACAACTAGTTAGTCGGGAGACACCAGCGACACAACGCAATATTTTCTTTTGTATGACGAAAATACCATTTGCATAACCAGACATACCCCAAAAACATATCCCGTATCTTAGCCTGGACTCTACGAGTGCATAATAAATCATAATTAGCTGATTTTCCGTCAGAACATATTTTAAATTTCTAATTAGATAGTATAATAGAACTCAACTTCGAAACAACCGCTCCACAATGCAACTTCCAATCCAAACTTTCGTCAATCGTTATTCCCAAAAACTTGCCTGACGACACGGTACCTATTTTCATGTTGTTAAAAGTAAGCTGAAGATTTTCTAAGTATTTTTGTTTATTGTGAAAATGTATAACCTGCGTTTTTTCTGCATTTAGATGCAACGAGTTATCGCAAAACCAAGAATATAAAGATGAAAGAAACTTATTACATTGATGTTGTAGAATTACGTTGGATTTGTTAGATAGAATAATTGACGTATCATCCGCATATATAGTGAAATTTACCGCTCTGTCCACTTGTACGATGTCGTTAATGTAGACTACAAAGAGAATTGGTCCTATTATAGATCCTTGCGGAACACCCATGTTTGTAGTAACAAGACTAGATCTACAACTGGGCACACAATCCTCGATCCTTGTCTGCAGGCTCACATATTGTTGTCTATTGTTTAAAAATGACATAATCCACTTTAAAGAGTTTCCTGTAATACCTATCTGTTTTAGTTTTTTAAATAATATTTCATGGTTTACACAGTCAAATGCCCTACTAAGATCACAAAATATTCCAATAGGACATTCGCCTGCATCAATCAGACTGGTTAAATGAGCATAAAATGCATGGACTGCCGTATTAGTAGATTTATTTTCTTGAAATCCATGTTGATTTATAGTTATGATATTATTGTTTTTTAGATAACCATTTAATCTCTTTAAATATCCAAACTCAAATACCTTTGAAAATATACTGGGAATTGTTATAGGCCTATAATTGCTGACCATTGCTCCTTTTTTAAAAATGGGAACTACTTTGTCTGTCTTTAAGTAATTAGGAAAATCCCCATTGCAAAAAGACAAATTGGTTAGATAAGTTAAAGGATTGATTATAAAAGGTAAAACTTTTTTCACCAAAAATGCAGGTATCTCGTCAAAACCACGAGAGGATTTGTTTTTAAGTTTACTCTGGAGGAGTTCGATCAGTTCCTGCCTAGTAAATGGGTACAATTGAAAGAAATTTTCATGATCTGTAATAATTGACTGACTGTCTTTGTCTACTGTATTACCTGGAATTTTCAAAACGATATCAATGGGTGCATTTTTAAAAAATGTGTTAAAAGTGCATGCTACCTCTTGGGGATCTGTTATTATATTATTGTCATCATACATTAAAAAAGCATTAGCATTGTTATTAGCACTTTTTGAGAAATCATTGACAACTTTCCACGTGATTTTATTGGGATTGTCAGACGAAGTAATGATTTTCTGGTAATAATCTTTTCTTGTTTTGGTCAAAAGTTTTCTATGTTTTTTCCTTTGTTGTTGATAAAAATCTCTAAGAATTGGTACTGCCCTTGATAAAGCGTGTAAATTTCTTAATTCACAAGCTAGACTTTCGCACTTCACTATTAAATCCATTTATTTTTAGTTGTTTTGATTTTTTTCCTTGTTAATGAAAAGCTATTATTAAAATGATACAAAAAGATATTTATAAAAGCTTGAAAATAAGCGAATCCCTATTGACAGAAGATACTTGGGCCATCTTAGTTACGCAGATTATATAGTACTAATAGCCGACACGTGAAATGCACTGAATACGATGATTGAGGACACTACACACAGAATCCCTAAAAAAAGGACTGAAAATGAACTTTAGCAAAACTAAACTAATGTCAAACAAAGATGACAAACCTATGATCAACATCGAAGGGACAGAGATAGAACACGTAGATGAATATACATATCTGGGTCAAAATATCAAGGTAAGCAAAGAAAATCAGACTACCGAAATAAGCAGACGTGTAGAAATGGGATGGGCAGCGTTCGGAAGACTCTCATATGTACTTAAAAATAAAAATATACCTTAAAGACTGCGAACCAAAGCTTTTAATTCCTACCTGTACTTACATATGGAGCTCAAACCTGGATATTCACTAAATACAGGATATTCACTAAATACACTAAATTTACAAAAGTAAAAAATGCTATCGAATAGGCAGCTAAACTGAAATGGAAATGGGGTAGACATAATAAACGTCTTAAGGATGGCCGATGGAATAAAGAAATCGGGAATTGGTGGCCATATGAAGCCAAAAGACCACGAGGAAGACCACAAATGCGATGGAGCAACGATATTAAAAGAACTGCAGGGCCAATGTGGAAACGTCTTACAAACAACAGAGATAAATGGCGAGAATTAGAGAGAGGCCTATATTCGGCAACACGAATAGAGAAAATCAAGAAAAACTCTTGATTAATTTTCGTTTCACTTTAATTTTTAGCTTAAGCAACTTTTATTATTGGTTTATAGTCCCACTAATACCATACAGTCCTTACCATTCACGTCTATCTTCTTTTTTCGTTAAAAAGTAAATTTTTGTATGAGATAAGTTAAGTTTTCTCTTTTAAAATTGCTGATTCCAGCATAACGCACGTCAGCAATATTTCTAGTTTCTAATCATACTGCTTTCTAATTATTAAAAGTGAGTGACCACTATTGCGAAGGCTATCATCACAACATAATAAGTGTCCTGAATTTGATATTTAAGTCTCTATTCAGCATATTTTTTAGCCAAGAAACCCAGTTTCTTTCCAAACCTCTCCGATCTTTTTTCGTCTAAGAATCACATGTAGTTTTCGAATGCAATTCGTGGCAACGAATGCAAAGCAAAAGAACAATGTTCTTCTGCTGTTTGTCTTTCCCACTTTATGTCATCTATAATTTAATTTTTATGCTAGACCTCCAAAAATTAAAGACCTGATGTATGAAGTGTGACCCAGTGCAGTGATCCATGTAGTCTGCCATTATGGGGCGAGTACCTTGAAATCAAGTACTTGACACACTTTCGAACGAGTATATCCATGGAGAGTATATTATGCAAAGAGCACTTGAAGGATGGGAAAAGGGCATCTCAATAAATGGTCATAAACTAAACAACCTACGTTTCGCAGATGACACAGCCCTTCTTGCAAATAGTCAAGCAGAGCTGATGGAACTTATACGACTGATAGAAAACGAAAGTCAAATATTTGGTCTGCAATGAAACATATCAAAGACAAAGATCATGATAGTGGATAGACTACACACAATCATCCACACGCAACCACAATTGACCGGTTCGAGGTTGTGAGCTCATACTTATACCTGGGATCATTAATCACAAACACAGGGTCATTACAAGAAGAGATTAAACGTAGATGTGATCTAGCAAAAGTTGCCACAGCAAAAATGACCAAAATATGGAAGGACTTTTAAATTTCAAGAGCAATAAAGATGAGGTTGATCAACTGCTTAATATTCCCAATACTGACCTACGGATGTGAATCTTGGACTCTGAGACAATCGGAGAGAGAAAAGATAGACGCCACTGAAATGTTCTGTTGGAGACGAATGTTACGAATTTCTTGGACCGACCGTAGAACAAATAATTCAATTTTAAGAGAGCTAAAAGTTAGCCAACGACTCTCTAGTAAAGTCCATCTCCAATAATTAAAATATTTTGGTCATGTTTTGAGAGCAAACACAGAAAACATGGAAAGACTCATAATACAAGGAAAGGTAGAAGGTCGAAGATCACGAGGAAGATCCCCAACAAGATGGATAGATCAAATTACAGGAATATGCCAAAGACCTATGCATGAATTAAAAGAAATGACCAGAGACAGAGATCTCTGGAAACGGACAATACACGACATCACGTCGACCACTACACTCCCCCTGGGGGGTCAGGATTGAAGAGAGAGACCTTGAAATCTTTATTCTCTAAAAAATTTAATAATACAGATTCATCATTATTATCTTCATTAAAATTATTTGTAATGTGGTTTTATCTAAAAAATATAGCAAACCAATGTTGGTTGGAATATACCTTAAAATTATTATGCAATATAATTAGTCTGACCCTGTATGAAATTAAGCGTCCCTACGCCTATTTTACTATATCTGAAAACTTTTATTGATGCCCTTGTATTGTATGGTAGGTGTTTTTTTGTTTCCCAATTTGAATATTTGATTTATTGCATATACCCGTTTAATTTCAGTCAGAGTTGTTTTTATTTGCTGTATAATAAACCAAGTTTTATTAAACCAATGCAACTAGCATTGGATGTTGAGGCATATTACCGATAAACCCTACGGCACGTACTAGAGACGACATTTCGGAAAATTTCGGTAGTTGTCATAGTGGATGTGAAAACCGAAAGTGTGCGCCAGCTTGCATGGCGTTTGGCCACGTTCCGCGGTGTTGGTGGCGGTGAGATGGCGGCGGGTAAGCCGGCTCGGCAAAGGCCGATTAATAAATCGTTTTTGATTAATGAACGGCAAGCAACTCCGTGTAAATTACCTAAGTAAAGCCGATAAATTAAACTTTTGTCTGATTAATGATTTCTTCTCCGTTCTCTTCACGATTTGTTTATTAAACTTGGTTCAGTGTTGATGGTTTTTGTGTAACGTACGTGGCTATGGACGGGATACGTCAAAATTTACTAATTAACATCAAGCGAATTCTTCCAATGTATAAACAATAGCCAAAATAATAGATAAAATCTCAGGGAATACCAAGAAATTGCTTTAACTGATACTGCTACGCTGTTGAAATATGAAAACATACCATGAGGCTAATATTAGTTTAGATCAACAATCCAAAGTCTCTGTGATAGAGGCTCAAATTAGAATGGCCAGAAAATTAAATATTTAATACAACTAAAACGAAGAACAAAGTGTAGATAACACAAGAAATTTTTATTTCTTTACAGGGGTCCAGTATACAAAGTTTTAGTCGATCCCAGTACTCGTCAACATCATTGGTCTTTGTGTTTAATTTGCTGCAGTTTCATACATGTCTTTTAATGCGTGTAATATTTCTTCTTTTGTAACATTTGGACTTATTTTTTCTGATTTTCTGACGTAAGTTCTATATTTCCAGATCTCCTCTAAGGGTGAGTGTAATCTTGGCGATAAGTGGATTGTGATCTGAGGCCACGTCTGATCCAGGATATGCTTTCACGGCTTTAACAGCATTACGCATTAGCATTAGGTAAAGATAGAGATGATAAAATAATTATAAACCTGAAGAACAAAAAGAATTCACAAATAAAGACTAAAATCGACTCAAAGGTATTAAAAGTAGAAACATAAAACGTAATAAAAATTGCCATAATTGAAAA
The DNA here is from genome assembly GCA_918026665.1 of Diabrotica balteata. Lineage (NCBI taxonomy): Eukaryota > Metazoa > Arthropoda > Insecta > Coleoptera > Chrysomelidae > Diabrotica > Diabrotica balteata. The sequence goes on along the minus strand of OU898281.1, from coordinate 157,109,741 downwards.
AGGTGGGTGAAGCTGACAAAATTTCTATATAATTAACCCGTAACTATATTATTACATATGGTTAACAATATGTACAACTGAATTTTTACCCCAAGAGTATCTGCTATTCATACTAATTAAAATATCTACAAAATCTAATGCAAAAAAACGTTTCCAATTATTAAACAGTCTTGTAAATGAGAAAGTTGCTTAAGATGTTTCTTATGCCGTGTTACCTTCAAATATAACACTAAGAACTATATGCCATTTATCGGCCGGATAACCCACGATTCACTTATAAATATTCTTAAAAGTGAAGATATTTATGACAAATATTTGCAAATAATCCAGAAGTTATGTTAAAATTAGAGAAAAAGTGTAAGACTAGATCAAATATCAGATGAAATAAGAATTGGACGGGGAAGTGAAACATTGGCTATGAAATTTTGAATGGGATATTTCTATCTTAGACTCTAAACATCAAATCCCCCAAGGCACATTATCTCTTAAAAACACTGCATGTCCCCTCTCTCCAGTTATAACTGATATGTACATGGAACATTTCGAAATAACAACTCTGTCCTCATCAAATCTTAAAAATAATTGTTGGTTACGTAACCTTGATGACACCTTTGTCATTTGGCCCCATTGTAAAGACGACTTACCTTCCTCTCCCACCTGAATAAAATACATCATAGTATTTAATTAAAGATGAAAGTTGAATCTGAAGCGTCTTTGCTATTCCTTGATGTTCTTATTCAAAAACATCCACCTCACTGTTTTTCATATTCCATGTACCGCAAAAGCACCAATGCAACCCGTTATCTTAATGTCCAGTCACAATATCATCCCGCCCAACCTAATGCAGTTATTAACACTCTTACAAAACCGCTTACCCAAAATCCAAATGAATAGAAACATTTAAAAACATCCAAATCCCATTTAATTCAAAAAAGAAACCTGGCCGCAAGATCAACCCAAGAACTTTCTACCTTTTATCAAACGTGTCACTGACAAGATCAGTATACTCTTAAACCTCTAAACATCAAAACTCTACTGAGAGTATAAAACAGCTACACAGGGTAAGATCGATCGTTCTTTGACACTGAGAAGTAGGCAGATTCAGACCTCAGTGCCGTTTGATGGTTCTCGCATTTTTGGTGAACAAGATACTGGTACATCACGAGTCAGAGAAGTAGGCAAATTGAGATCACAAACTCGAATGGAGCTATTTATCTCCTGATAACGACTTCAGAAAGGGTGCCGAAACGTCGAGTTTTAAATTCTAAACGTGGTTCTTCCCAAAAACCATCATCCTTATATCCAAAAGATGTAATAAGCACCAAATTGTGTACCATTTTAAGGGGTTTTTATCCACATATAGAAGGGCTGCAAAACTTAATGAACAAAATAATGGAAACAAGTAGAAAATATGGACTGGATATAAACAGCAGCAAAAGCAAGCAAAGAAAACATAACTGAAGCAAATCTGTATGTGAACCAAATGAGAATTGAACGAATCTCACAATACATTTACTTGGGAACTATATTCAATGAGTCATGGGACAATATCCAAGAGAGCATGGGACAAGAGTGCATTCTTGACTATGAGTTCTGCGTTCAAGAGCCTTAGAAACAAAAATAAGGCTTTTTAAATAATACGTGTACTCAGTGCTTCTGTACGGAGTAGAAACGTGAACATTAAAGGCGGAAACTCTATCAAAACTTCAGGCTTTTGAGCTATGGTCATACAGAAGGATCTTGAAGATACCATGGACAGACAAAGTCACCAATGAAGAAGTACTGTAGAGAATGAGCACATATTGGGCCATATAATGAGAAATCAAGGCAGATACTCGAAGAGCTATCTGAATAGCTCTTATTTACTTTACAAGATAAAATTGAAGGAAAAAGGGCCCCAGGACGAAGAAGAATACCCTAGCTTGCTAACCTGAGAGCATGGTATAGAAAGACCTCAACACAGCTTCGTATAGCAACCAACAAAGTCATCATAGCCAGAATGATGGCACCCTAAGAAGAAGATCCACATATTTAGTACCTTGACTCATGTACACCTGGTAAATACACTGATGATGTACTTGTTAGTCTGAAAACATTCTGTGATGTAGCCCGAAATAGCCTTTTTAAAGTAAAAATGGTAAAATGGTACGTAATCAATTCTTTCCACTTTTGCAATATCAATTAATTCTCAAGTTTGTATTCTAATGGTACGCCTATGGTTGACTAGCTAGCTACACACAAAATGTCGACAGACCTACGGAACAATTTCGTGTTTTAAAAAAATAAATCAACCGGAATGACTCAATTATTAGGTAATTATTTTGTATGGATGAATCGGGCTGTTCTGTGACTATTTTTCATAAATCAAATTGAAGATATGCGAGTTAGTTACGGCGAGGATTTATGTATGCCGTTTGGTTGGAAAGCTGAAATGAGTTTGTTGGAAATAGAATTATTAATCTATCATTTAATATGTCACTAAACCAAAAGGAAGACAAAAATGATAAACAACCAGCATTTATTGCAAATATATAAAGAAGCATTATTTTTAATTATTTTTATTAATCAAGTTAAAATTTTAAGAGGAACAAGCACAACACAAAAAGCTTTATTAAAATGGCTAAATGCTAAAACTGCCAAAGGATAAATAGAGTCTAATAGAAAAACAACAGTGTAAACCAGGGCTTCTTAAATTATGGGTCGCGACCCCCAGGGGGTCGCGAGGCTACTGGAGGAGGGTTGCAAAGATCTGATACTTTTCAATCATTATAAATAGAATTTTAAATTAGTATACACACTACATAAAAATATAAATACAAATAAAAATCATACAAAATACTATTGTAGTTTTATTATAACTACTTTTTGAAAAAAGCGGCAATGCAAAACTGTTATGTAGGGCCTATAAATGAAAATATGGAAGTAGCATTTAAAATAATAAATACAACATTGATGTCTGTGGCCGCCGGCGTCAGTGTTTGCAAGATAACTTGATAACAGTGATTATAAGTACCCAGACGCCGCGTCGCCTTTCAGCTTACACATACAATACGGAAGCATAATCTTGCTAGGCTAGGCGAATCGGCATATTATTTTTATCATCAATCAGCCAATCGCGTCCACTGCTGGACATAGGCCTCCCTCAATTCTTTCCAGTGTTCTCTACACTGGGCCGCTTGTAGCCATTTTTTTTATAAGAGAATAATAAAAAAAATTAAATGAAAGCTTGTTTGGACTCAGCTTTGTCTTCGTAGTGACATGTGTGTATTTATTGTATAATTTTCAGTTGGTGTTTTTAATTATTACGTTACAGTTCAACTACATTTTGTTTCATTATTTATTATTATTTGACCATCATCAATAAATGGCTAATTAAGATTCCAGCTAATAAGTCTGCCACGCCGTCACAATCAAGTTGCAGTGCTTCAAATCCGACTTTTAGCAAAACAAAAAAAGAAAACATGACGAATCATATTTTTGCAGTATGGCTTCACATGCTCTTCTCACAACAATGAAGAACAACCACTGTGCTTAATTTGCAAAGAAGTTTTGGCTGCAGAAAGCATGAAACCGTCAAAACTGCAACGACATTTGAATACTAAACATGCAGCGTTATCAAAAAAGGCAATAGAATATTTTGAGCGTCTTTTGCAAACATCAAATAAAGAAAAGAACACTTTGGAGAAGTATGTTACTTTGAATGATAGATATCTATTGGCATCGTATGAAGTTTCGTATTTGACAGCAAAAACGAAAAAGCATTTTAATATTGGAGACCAACTTTTACTACCTGCAGCTATAAGAATGTCTGAAATTGTTCATGGAAAACAGTATGCTGCTGAAATTAGTAAAATTCCATTATCAAATGACACTGTGTCCAAAAGAATTTCAGACATTAGCAATGATCAATTTCAACAGCTTCTTATGAGGCTTAAAGACAGATCAAAGTTTAAAATACAAACGGACGAGTCGACAGACATTTCAAAAATGGCACAGTTGTTACTTTTTGTAAGATATATTTATGAGGGAAGCATCCATGAAGATATACTGTTTTGTCATCCTCCGGAAGGTCATACTTGTGGAAAAGATATATATAAAACAGTAAATGAGTTTTTTGAAAAAGAAGGATTAAATTGGAAAAATGGTGTTGGTGTGTGCACGGACGGTGCTGCAGCAATGACCGGACAAGATCTTGGTTTTACAATATTTATTAAAGCTGGAAATGATCATATTACATTTACACAGTGTATGATTGACCGAGAGGCACTTGTTGTTAAAAAAATTGCACCAGAATTAAACACTGTGTTTTTTGATGCAGTCAAAATCATCAACTTTATTAAAAGTCGAGCACTTAATAGTCGATTGTTTAAAAATTTGTGCATTGAAATGGATTCGGATTATACAAGTTTATTGCTACATGCTGAAGTTAGGTGGCTATCAAGAGGTCGAAGTTTGAAACGATTATTAACTGTAACTATAAATAAGATGAAGTTCTTATATTTCTAACAGAGCAAAATTCTAATTTGGCCGATTATTTTCACGATTATTTAGGACTTCTCAAGCTATGCTATTTGGCAGACATTTTTGATAAAATCAATGATATGAATTTATCAATGCAGGAAGTCTGTATTAATATGTTTATGTTAAAAAATAAACTTGAGGCCTTTGTTAAAAAAATTCTTATATGGAAGAACAGAGTGAAAAGTGGATCGCTCGAAATGTTTCCATTTACTAACGAGTATATAATTAGTAACAATATTTCAAAAAAAGATACTCCTTTAACAAAAATTCAAGTTAATCTTCTTCTTCTAGTTCCTATCCGTTTTCGGATGTTGGAAATCATATTGGCAATCATAACCTTGCTCGCTGCGGCTCAAAACAGCTCCGTTGAGGTTTTCTTAAACCATGTTCTTAAATTCCGCAGCCATGATATTCTCCTTCTACCGGGTCCTCGCTTACCTTTGACTTTACCTTGCAATATAGACTGTAGCAGGGAGTAACGGTGCTGATTTCTCGTAACGTGTCCCAGATATTGCAATTTTATGCGTTTGATCGTAAACACAATCTCTGGTTCCTTCTTCATTTTTCCTAGAACTTCCTTGTTCGTGATCCTTGCTGTCCATGATATTCTCAGCATTCTTCTATAAAGCCACACCTCAAATGCTTCAAGTTTTTTAATAGTGGCGTCTGTAAGCGTCCATGCCTCCGCCCCGTACAACAACACAGAGAAAACATAGCATCTCAAATGTCTCATTTTTGTATCAAGGGATATGTTGTGACTTTTGAAGATGGCGCTCATTTGTTAAAGACCGTTCTTGCCTTTTCCTATGCGGCACTTTATTTCCTGTAAATTGCTCCACTGTTCGTTAATAATAGTTCCCAGGTAACAATACTGTTTTACTCGCTCTATCTGCATCCCATTAATGTATATATGAGCCCCATTTATATTCTCCTTGCTGATAATCATTTGTTTCGTTTTGTGGGTATTAATGTTTAGTCCGTACTGTTGACTGTACTCGTTTATTCTGTCCATTAGCCTCTGAAGTCCCTCTAAACTATCTGCTATCACCATGGTGTCGTCGGCATATCAAGTTAATCATTTGAAGGATATGAAAGTTTACATGCATAGGTATGTTTCCAATGATATCGATACACAACAATGGATTTGCAATCCATTTTCAACTGAAATGGTAGAAATTAATTTTTTAAACTTAAAAGCACAAGAAGAATTTGCCGAATTAACAAGTGATACCTACTGCCTTGCGACTCAGATTTTCTCTAGTGCCTGAGCATGAACAGAGATGAAAATACTCCGACGAATATCAGGGAAAAGTCTGTTGGATAAGTAGAGAAGCAAAAACATGAAAAGAGCATGAAATATAGAAGACATACTTAGTTAGTTAGGAACGAACCCATTAGTAAAATTGTAGAGGATAGAATACTACGAATAGGGTCTGCATGCCTGTCTCATTTTAAGCGATAATGTCTGTATCGTCAACATAACGGATTTTATTTATAATTTCACCATTTATCTTGATCCCTTCTGTACAGTTTTCAAGTGCTTGCGTGAATAACTCTTCCGAATATTAAATAATAATGGTGAAAATACTAATAGCGCAAATGAGTATTAAACTAAAAAGATTGAAGTAGAAAAGAAGAGCAAATCAGATAGACGTTAGTCATTTATGTAACCTGGAGGTAAAGGAGAAACTGCAAAAATGTATTTATAATAATTTGAAAATACTTCATGAAAAAGAAACATCTCAGCCAACACACAACAAAGATAAAAATGGCAAAACGTAAAAATGTCGATAACAGGTCCTGCGAACAAAATTCTGACTAAAGAAAAACCAAAAATAAAGAAAAGGTGGATGACTGATAAGATCCTTCTTCTCATGGACAATCGGATAATAATGAAAGGAAAAAACGAACAAAGGTATAAACAAATCCAGAAAAAAATCAAAATAGAAATCAAAATAGCAAAAGAAGATTTTTATAAAAGAAAATGTGAAGAAATAGAGCAATTGCAGGCAAAACATGATATTTTTATTGTATATAAAAAAGTGAAAGAACTTGCAGGTACACAAAAATGTAAACAGCCAAATACCCTGTATAATGTCAACGGAAATATAATAACAGAACTAAAAGAACAGTTAAAGACATGGAAAAACTATATTGAAGAACTCTTGGCAGATGATAGATAACAATCTGAGCTAAGTAACATACAATGAGACAAAGGTCCAGAAATAACAGAAGAGGAAGTAATGCACGCACTAAAAAGAATGAAAAATGGTAAAGCTCCAGGTCCAGATGAAATACCAACGGAAATCCTTAAACTAATAGAAAAAGACTCGATTCACATTTTAGTTGAACTTTTCAATAGCATTTATACATCAGGAACAATACCACAAGAATGGCTTTTATCCACCTTTGTTATTATAATAAAAAAGATAAATGCCAAACAATGTAGTGATTACCGTACAATTGGTCTGATGAGCCATGTACTGAAAATATTCCTGAAAATTATACACTCTAGAGTACACAGAAAACTGGAAATGGACATCAATAATACCCAGTTTGGATTTTGAAATGGACTCAGAACAAGAGAGGCGTTGTTTGCACTGAACGTTATGTCTCAAAGATGTGTTGACATAAATCAAGATGTATTCATGTATTTCATAGATTACAACAAGGCCTTTGATAAAGTGAGGCATGATCACCTAATTAGACTCCTGACAGAAAAGAATTTATATAAACGTGACATTCGACTAATAGCAAATATGTACTACAATCAGAAAGCAGTAGTGAGAGTAGAGAATAATACCACTGAAGAAATTGAAATAAAACGAGGTGTGAGACAAGGGCGTATACTGTCACCAATCCTGTTTAATCTCTATTCCGAAGACGTAATGAATAGAACACTCTCTGAGCAATCCGTAGGTATTAAAATAAATGGTGTTAGATACAACAATCTGAGATTTGCCGACGACACCGTTTTGATCGCAGAAACACTTAAAGACATTGGTGAACAAGATAGCAGACTGCAGCGAAGAATATGGACTATCTTTGAACATAAAGAAAACTAAATTTATGGTAATATCGAAATCAACACAAAATGTCCAAAATTTATATTTACACAATGAAATTATCGATCGAGTTAGCAAATACAAATATTTAGGCACTTTTATAAATGAATACAACAATAGCTCAGCAGAAATCAAAATAAGAATAGAAAAAGCCAGATCCATATTCACTAAAATGAAGAGAATGTTCTGCGAAAGAGATTTGAGCCTTGAAATGAAACTTCGCCTGATGAGATGTTACCTACTGTCTGTGCTGTTCTACGAATGGAGTCATGGATGTTGAAAAACATTGATATCAAAAAATTAAAGGCATTTGAACTGTGGATGTATAGCAGAATCCTGAGAATATCATGGACCGGGAGAGTCACAAATGTCGAGGTCTTGAGAAGAATGAATAAAGAAAAGGAAGTCATATTTACGATCAAAAACCGAAAACTGCAATACTTGGGACACATTACAAGAGGCGAAATATATGAACTGCTTCGAATAATTATGCAAGGGAAAATAGCAGGAAGAAGACGAAACTCCTGCCTAACGAATCTACGAGAATGGTATAGCTGTAGCAACAACGAATTGTTTCGGTCAGCAGTTTCGAAAATACGTATAGCCCTGATGATCGCCAACCTTCGGAACGAAGATGGCACTTGAAGAAGAAGGTGAAAATACACTTCCCTGTCTCACTCCTCTACTTATGTCTTGCGGATCCGTGCAATTTCCATCTAATATTACCACAACCTGCTGGTTCCGATAGAGATTTCTCACTATGTTAATGTCATTTTTGTCGAGTTCTTTTCTCTTTAGACATTCCATGAGGATGTTATGTTTAACTTGTCGAAAGCTTTCTCATAGTCTATAAACGCAACGAAAATATCTTTTCGACATTAAGCTGATTAATCTATAGCAATTGCAGTGTTTAGGGTTCTTGGTTTTAGGTAGCGAAACAAAGGTCGATAGCAGCCATTCTGTAGGTATCTCACCACATTTGTATATGTTGTTAAAGAGTGTTATTGCACTTAAATTAAAGACCTTCTTAAATTAAAAAAGTAACAATATTTTTTGTTAATAATATTAAATTTTGCACAAATTAATTGTGAAAATAAAACAAAATGGACCGGACACTGCCAGCTTAATTACCACAAATGGACATTTTTTTATTATTGACCATTTAATTTTGCGTCGATTATTTTAATGGAGCTCGGTGAGGGGAGGCGTGTGCGGACCATAACGAGGGGACGCGGATGGTTGTAAAAAGGATGTGTTTGTTTTATAGATGAAACTGTGACAGGTGGATAAATTGCAGAGACTAAATTGTGTGTTTGCATCCGGGGATGAATATGCATGGCGTAGCATATTAAATGAGGTGTCCAGGCTATCGGCTTTCACTAATTAAATGTGGAAATGGCCTTTCCCATGTTGCTCATATTTTTCAAAGTTAAAACGGATATGATGCGATATGTACTCTCTACCTGTGTTATGTGTAGTGGCTCTATGTACGGGTACAGGATAGCACAATATTACTGTACTAAAATAGTAACTAATAAACTAATGTCAGTGCTTCAATATGTAACAACATATAGTAGATTATATATGCTCCATTGCTTAAATTCAAATTTTCTTTCGGTTTTTTTTTTAATTATGATCTTATAATTTTATTTTCCCATTTTCAATTTATTCACATATTTTTCTACATATTTTTTTCAAGTAGATTTGACTTTCCCTTAAATTCCCTAAATTTTATTATTATGCTGTATGTTTTTAGGCAGTATCGCAATCAGCCTTCTTTCGATGTTTTAAAAATGGTAATCTTTTTGGTATCACAAATCCTGAAATATTAGATCTGGCTATTAAATAACGAGACTGCTTATGAAATAGAGTTTTATTTTAAAAATTATTCTACAATCGAATGCTGTCCTTCAATATATTCCCCTTCCCTCGCCACACACCGTTCCATTCGTTTTTTTTTTATTGGAAGTCTTCTTTTGTTAGAGCTTTTAGGAGCTCCGCCATTTTTCGCTTCACCTCTTCTATCGACTCGAACCGGATTCCCTTTAAGGCAGACTTGATCTTCGAAAACGGAAAAAGTCACAGAGTGCTACATCAGGTGAGTATGGTGGGTGGTCGAGCACTGGAATACCTCTAGCGGGTACTCCGATTGTTTCTTACCAACTCTCTCTCGCAGCGTTGCCAAAACTTTGAAAAAGCAAGTTTGGTTTACAGTTTGACCCTCTGGAACCAATTTAATCATCACGATGCCGTTAAAGTCGAAAAAACGATTAGCATGACTTTAAATTTTGATTTCGACATAATTGAATGATTTTTTTATTCTTGGCGAGCAACATCGTAATCGAATATCCAGGTTTTATCACAAGTGATCATGTTTACCATTAATTAAGACTCTTCATGTAACCTCTCAAGAAAATCTAAGCAGATCTGTTGACGGACCAGCTTTTGGTCAGCGGTCAAATTTTTTGGGACCAACTTCACAAAGACTTTCTTCATGTCATGTAAAATTTTTCTGACAGTTTCTTTATCGGCGTTTACAGTCTCAGTAATCATCCGAATGCTCATATGCTGATCGTGCACAATTTCATTTATTTTGGTCACTGTTAGCGGAGTTGAAACAAAGACAAGTCGGCGCTCCCTCGGCCTTCAGAAAACCGTTATAAATATAGAGAATTCTCACCATAGTATTGTTTCAAAAAATTATAGCACTCAGTCGGAGTGCCATAATTTCAGAGTTTTTCTTAATTTAACGAGAAATTTCACATTAATCCTTTGCTCATGTTTTTCATCGCACATAGTTATCGGTCCTTTTCTAACCTCTACAGCAAAAATACTACTATAACGACAAAAAGTGTTTTCGTACTGGAAGAGTAGACACTTCTAGCTATCCAATTCTGCATTCGTTTCCCACTCTTCCCGTCTAGGACGCCTTCTACTCGCGCAGTCTCGTTATTTAATAGCCAGACCTCGCATAGTAGTTAGATTCCCCCACCTACTTTCTAGGTTCCATTTGGTGTTAGACTCGTCTGCCTACATCCCTTTCACTATAAACTATGATCTACGTACTAAGACAACTAAGAAATAACAGACGATACACAAAATATAAAAAGACCTACAACAGATAAGAAAGAAAAATTGATACAGATGACAAAGAAGTACCAGATGACAGACACAAAGATTGAAGATGACATGTAAAACACCTTGAAATCGTGAAAAAGCAACAAAGATCCTATCAAGTGTCACTTTGCAAGTTCGCGTACGTAAAACCGTTTCTTCTTCTTCTTAAAGTGCCCTCTCCTCGATGGAGGTTGGCTACTACAATTTTAAACTCTTCTCTATCTTTAGCTGTTCTTACCAGCTGTTCAAAATTTAGCCCTGTCCATTGTCGGATGTTTTTGAGCCACGATAGTCTTTTCCTTCCTAGGCCTCTGTTTTCCTCGATTTTTCCTTGCACTATAAGTTGGGCATATTGGTACTTATTATTTCTCAGTATGTGGCCTAGGTATGATGTTTTTCTAACTTTTACTGTGTTAAAAAATTCTCTTTTCTTGCCTATTCTTCGAATTTCGAGTTTTATTCGAGAATCACAAAGCAGTTTTTTTATTTTTTCGAAAGATTTTCTGGCCTGTTCTATTCTCGATCTTATTTCTAGATCAGGATTTAGGCTGCTATCGATCCAACATCCCAGGTACTTAAATCTATTGACCTGTTCTAAAATGTGCCCATTTATTGTGCAAGGTTGAGGTACGTTTTGGTTTTTTCGGATTGACATCACTTTTATAATGCCTTTTTGGTAGGCCAACATGTTAAGTTTTTCTGTATCATCACATGTTATTCATTAATTTTCACAATCTATACCTCACCTGTTACTATCATGCTAGAGGCAGGCAGATACGTATCTAATTCCTTTTTGTCATTATGTTATGTTTGACTTTTGTATATCATTCAATTATGTTCGCTAAATCCTAGCAAGTGACACGTCGCACATCCCTATAAGTTTGGCCATTTAGGCACTATATACCTAAGACTCCTTAGGTTATCCATCCTGTAACCCCCAACCTTTAAAGATTTAGTTCTTAAACTCCCTCTCTCACACGACCTCTCATACGTTGCCATCCATCTAACTGTTTTCATGGTGATCAATTTACTATTTTGAACCTTGGCAATGTGTTATGTTAATTTCTATAACAGTTGGGCGAAGTTTTGGTACTCTATATTGTTCTGAAGCTATTTTCTTGTGGCATTGTAAATTAATTACTATTAAACTGGGAATAAGCCACAATTAAAGATAAAAATACGTTTATTGACGTTTCAATTTCCACTTCGGAAATCGTTCTCAAAATACAAAACGTCAATAAACGTATTTTTATCTTTAATTGTGGCTTATTCCCAGTTTAATAGTAATTAATTTGGTACTCTATTTGAAACGAGGTAAGCCAGTAGCCGTGTAGTACAGCACAGTTGACTTGGTTAATCTGCTCCACTGTATATCATTGTCTAATCGTCTACATTTTTTTATCCAGATTTGGATTTTTAAGTATTTGTATATTCGCCAGTATACATTAGTATATCTATTTTCTGTAAAATTCTTTTAATATATATTCAATGATTCTAAAGTATTCACTGCCTTCACTCACCCAAGCGTTTCCATCTCTCTCTGTTTTCCCATTCGCCATCGTTTAGGCCTCTCTTACTCATTGCGTCGTCCTCTTTTCCTCCTTCCTAAGGAGCTCCATTCGGTTATTTTCTTTATCCATCTGCTGTCGCTAGTTATTTTTACATGTCCATACCACTTTAGTCTTTTTTGTTCTATATATGTTAGTATATAGTAGTAGTAGTAGAATAGGGTTGACATGGGCAGCTTATGGAAAGCTAAGAGATGTTTTCCAATCAGCTCTTCCCATCTGCTTGAAGAGAAAAGTCTTCGATCAATGTGTGCTGCCGGTTCTAACCTGTGGCGGAGACGCTAACACTTACTAAGACGTCCGCAAACAAAATTCGAACAACACAGAGGCAATGGAACGATCCATGTTGGGATTAACCCTGAGAGACCGAATACCCAACACAGAATTGCGCCGTAGATCGGGAGTAACCGACGCAATCAAAAGAATATCAACCTTAAAATGGAACTGGGCAGGGCACGTCGCGAGAACGAAGAACGGCAGATGGACAAAACGCATTCTTGAGTGGAGACCCAGACAAGATGCCTTTAGGAATAGAGGACGACCACCAACAAGATGGACGGATGACCTGAAACGGACACATCAAAATTGGATGCAGGCGGCTCAGGACAGAAATTTGTGGGGTGAACTACGGGAGGCCTATGTTCAGCAGTGGACGAGTATGGGCTGAATGATGATGATGATGATGATGATGTTAGTATGTCTGTTTCTATTGATGTTCTTTGCTTTATTTCGTCATTACTTTTCCTATCCACTCTGCAGTATCTTCGGCGGTATTCCATATCTGTTCCTACTATCTTACTACTGTTCTCTATCTTCTTGTTCTCTATCCTACTATCTTCTTGTTTATTATCCAATTTTCAGCCCCGTATATCATACCCCTCATATGTCAATACTTCGCACTAATGTTTTATAAATCTGTATTTTTGTCTTCATATTGAGGTGTCTATCCCACCATACTGAGTTATGTTATCGGATTGCTTAACGTTTATATGTATTCGTTCCGTACCTGTACTCTCATGCCTTCGCATTTTCTTTTCCATGATTCCAGGATTCTTTTATCTCTTAGTTTGTAACATTTTTTTTATTATTAATATATTAAATATTTCTAATTCCTTTTACCATCGTGCGATACACCTATGATCGTGTATCGATAGCAAAATATTGTAGATACCCAGCTAAAATGGAATTCCCTAATTAGGAATGGTTTTTAATCCTTCCGTCATAATATTCATTATGAAAAGAGTATAATGCGTTTTGGTATGCAGTTTCCTTTTCATAAATTGGTAATTTTTGTCGAAGGACCGTTTCTTTTGACAATAACTTAATCCCAAGTCTTGTCTGTTTCTTATGTCCTATTGTTAATACCGATTATTTTACCTCAAAGTTTCCAATAGTCGTTAAGGCCTTACCTTCTGAGAAACACATACAACTGTCCTATCATTCTTGAGTGGGGGAATATTTTCTACTTCCATTTTCAGGGACAGTTGGTGAAATTTTGAGTGGAACCAAGTTACTTGTTGGTGGGCCGTTGTTGAGTTAAGGCCAATATCTCGTGTTACGCTTTGCTCACTTTATTTGTTATCGTATCGTCTTTGTGAATTATTTTCTAAGTGTGTATACACTTTATACATGAGTTTTCTTTCCTTAGACTATATTAAATTATATATAGCTCTACACTACCTTTAATGGTTATTAAATTTAGTGAATTAAGCTGCCTTCGTCAAGATCTACTGTAAGTCATTTTATCTACAATTATCTGGGCGAGTAATATGGTATGGTACCATATCACCTGCCATTATCTGGACGTATCATCTATATCTTCACCTGAAGATTGCCGATTTTTGAATGTAATTGAACCATTCAAGAAATTTCTATAAATATTACCTATGAACATACAAGTCTCAGTATTTTACCAAATAATAGTACGAGATAGTTAATTGACTTAACCAAGTGCGGTTTGGTTTATGTTTTCATTCTTGTAACCTTTTTGTTTTTTTTTTTGTAAATTTAGAGTTAAGTAATTTTTGCTACCTTTTGTATTTCCTATAATTTTTGTTCATTATCTTTCCTATGATATCTCGAGATACGCCAAACTATATTTGTATATGATTGCCTTATATATCTTGGTAAAGGTATTTTTTATTACATTATAGCCTAATTTTATACATATATAACACCATTTCATAGTTGTGTATTTTTATTACCTGGGTTGCATTTAGCAGCATCATCATTTTGTGTTTAATATATTGTTATTGTTTTATGCATGTATTTTATTTGTCGGCTCCTAACAAGTTCCCTGATAAAATAATAGCTCTGAACAATTACTATCTTTAAATATTACTATGCTTTTGAACTGTAGAAAGATCAGGCTGATTAAGTTTCGTAGGTAAGTAAGTGTAATACTTAATATATTTATTATTTGTTTAGATATTGCGTTGACCAGATTTATTTGATAATTTACTGTTGGTATCTTTCCTTGGGTTTGATCTCTGAACCTAAATATCTTTTCTTATCTCTCTTCTTTTCTAAGGTTTTCTTAATTTTCTCCTTAACCCCAAAAAATTGAGTGGCGCCCTGTTTCTATCTTCTCTTATCTTTGGTAATTTTACCCATCTATCTTTTTGTTTATTTCTGTATCTTTTCTAATATCTCTTATCCTATCTTTACCTATTTCTTCCGTTGGATCCATTACCGGTTCCAAAAGCTAGCTTCGAACCCTCGACTCGCTCTCCACCAACCATCTGGCTGCCGTCCGCAGTGTCACCATTGGTTATCTTTCTAGCACCACCCAAAAAAGATTTCCAAGGTTACAAGTTAATATGTTAGAGTTATTTTATCCATATTTCATCAGCTGCCTTATATGTAATGCATCAAGGCACTAAGCATTCGGGGACATGGGAGTAAAAGCTAATTGATCATTTTGCTTATTATTTGTGACGGCTTATTTCAACATCAAAACTTTCGAGGTAAACCCTATAATTTTTAATTATATCCGCATATTCTCTTCCACATATAAAGTGAGATTCTTGCTGCCGCGAGGGACGCGTAAACTGCTCGCTTGCACCCAAAACTAATTTAGAACATCAAAATCTGAAATAATGATAAAATAAAGCGACCCACTAACTTCTAGTCTTGCGTTGCAAGAGCGCCCCAAAAAGAAAAAATATAAATCATATGAAAATTAAAACATTGGCCTGGAAACTAATCTGAAACAGGCATTAGTGTAGGCAAATTGTAGAAGTTAAAATCCCAATGCGGGGAACTTGTTGAATAAATAATATTTGTAGCTCGTTTTGTAATTAGAAGAGCCGTGATACATAGCATGTGAAGTTCGTTTTTGAGGTAAGTTTGTTTATTTACATTTAGTTTGGCGCTCGTGCTCGTACTTCGGATGCCTTTTCCATACTGCTGCTACGCGTATGTGGATTCAGCTTTTTGTTTATTCATTATATTTGTTCTATTACGCCGAGCGGGTAATGAACAGATCTAGTTACCCTGTTTTTCGTTCTAATGACCAAGCAATTGTTGAAGTTGTACAGGAAAGTTATCCTTAACCATTTCACTTCAAAATTGGATGTTTTCAAATATATCCTATTTAATTTCTTTTTCTTCTAGTTCCATGACCATTATCGATCGTTGGATATCATGTTGGCTACCATATTCGCTATCGTGACTTTATTGACAGCAGCTCTAAATAACGATGTAGTTGATTTTCCATACCATTGCCTTAGATTTTTTAGCCATGATGTTCTTCTTCTACCAGGACCACGATTACCTTGGATCTTTCCCTGAATGATCAGATGTGTCTCATAATATGACCGAAGTATTCCAGCTTGCGTTTCTTTATTATATTGACCAGTTGTGTTGTTTGGTTCAGCCGTCTAAGGACCTCCTCATTTCTAACTCTGTAGACCCAGCTTATTTTCAGTAGTCGTCTGTATACCCACATTTCAAAGGCTGTCAATCGTTTAAGCATAGCTTCAGTTAGGGTCCACGCTTCTACTCCATACAGCAGGACAGGAAAGATGTAGCAAGATATCATACGAACTCTAAGGTCAATGCTAAGATCATGACTGCAAAGTACGTTTCTCATTTTTACAAAGGCAGCTCGGGCTTGTTCTATTCGGCTTTTGATTTCTGCGGTTGGATCCCAGCTCTCATTGATATTACTGCCGAGATACACGAGTTTCTCTACTCTGTCCAGTGTGGCATCTCCGACTTTTATACCGTCATCATGTATATAATTTTGTTTGCTAACTATCATATATTTAGTTTTCTTAACGTTGAGTTTTAATCCATACTGATCACAAGTCTGTTTTATTTTGTTCATTAGATTTTGAAGGTCTTCCCGCAATTGGCAAGGACTAAGGTATCGTCGGCATATCTAATATTGTTGACGGTTACTCCATTCACAATAATACCTTTGGTTGTCTCCATTAAGGCTTCCTTAAATATTTCCTCCGAATATAAGTTAAAAAGTAAAGGCGACAATATACAGCCTTGTCTCACTCCTCTTTTTATATTTATTTCATCCGACAGTTCTTGTTCAACCTTTATTCTTGCCACTTGATGCCAGTATAGATTTGTAATTATTCGTAGATCTTTATCGTCCAATCCAGCTGTTTCCAATATTTCTAGAATTTTGTTATGTCGGACTTTGTCAAAAGCTTTTTCAAAATCGATTGCACAAATATACACATTTTGATTTATATCTCTGCATCTCTGTACAAGCACCTGTATACTAAACAAGGCTTCTCTTGTACCCAAGCCACTCCTAAACCCAAATTGAGTATTGCTAATTCTGTCCTCTAACAGCGTATAAATTCTGCTGTGTATAACTCGCAGAAAGATTTTCAAAACGTGACTCATCAGACTTATTGTCCGATAATCACCGCATGTTTTTGGACGATGTTTCTTAGGTATTGTGACAAATGTCGACTTTAACCAATCAGTTGGTAATATCCCAGTGTCATAAATTCTGTTAAAGAGATTACACAGAGCTTTAATTCCATTTTCTCCCAAAAACTTTAGTATTTCAGCACTTACTTCATCGGGCCAAGTGCTTTACCATTTTTTGCCGTTTGTATTGAACGTCTTACCTCACTTTCTGTTATAGATGGACCTGATATAGCAATCGGTGTATAGTGTTCTACTCTCTCATCTTCAAATAATTCAGAAATGTAGTTTTCCCATTCATTTAACTTTTCATTGATGTCTAATATTCTGTGTCCGTTTCTGTCTTCTAAACTTTGGGATACTTGTTTCCATTTGTTTCCAGCGACCTCTTTCAATTTCTTGTGCAGATGAAATGTATCGTGTTTCTTTTCATATTGTTCAATTTCATTACATTCTTTACTATGAAATTGTGTTTTCGCGTGTCTTATCTTCTGCCTGATTATTGCGTGGATCCTCTTGTATTCGTTTTTATCTTTATTTCTGACTTCTCTTCTTTGATCCATAAGTCTCAGTATTTCTTCTGTCATCCACCCTTGTTTTTTTCTTGCTTTTAGCGCACTCAATTTTGTTTCTTGAACAGTCTTTAAGATGTCTTTAATTCTCGTCCAGTTTTCCTCAGTACTTTCTTCTTTGCTTGATGTTAACTTCATCTTTTGTTCTAATATACTAGTTATTTCTTGTTTTACAGTATCATTTCGCATCGTTTCTCTATCAATAGTAACTGTTTGCTTATTCGTCCTTGCAACTCTTTTTAATCTCAGTCTTATTTTTCCTACTAAAATATTGTGATCTGTTGGTACATCTGCCCCTGGATATGTTTTTACTGATAATACTGAATTTCTGTATCTCTTATTTATACATATGAAGTCTATTTGGTTACTAAAAACTCGTTCAGGTGTATCTGCTGGTGATTTCCAGGTGTAAAGACGACGTTTTGGAAGTTTGAAAATTGTGTTCATTATTACTAATTGCTTTTCTACGCAAAAAGATGCCAACATATCTCCTCTTTCATTTCGTATTCCCAGACCATATTTCCCTATGACATCTTCCTGTTCACCTTCACCAATCTTTGCATTAAAATCTCCCATGATAATATTGAAATCGTGTTTCTTTGTAGGTGCTAATACTTTTTCTAAATCTTGATAGAATTTTTCAATTTCTTGTTGTTCATAGTGTTGTGTGGGTGCATATACTTGTAATATGTTCACATTGATTGTTGTTGATTGTATTTGTATCATCAGTATCCTGTCTGAGAATAGCACGACGTTTTTTACAGCTTCATCTGTTTCCTTCGACACAATTATTGCTACACCATTTTTGTGTTTTTTTTTTGTGTTTTGAGCTGTCTTCTCCTGAATAGTATAATTAGGTATTTAATTTAATAAAAAATATCTACAGGTATACCAAAATATTACAATTGAATTGGTGATTATTGAAAGGAACTAACTCCACACAACTAAAATGTTGGGAAATTAAAAAAAAACTGTTTTTAAACTACACTAGCAATTTTAGCAAAACGACGTTATGGTAGATTGAAAGCAACTATGCTGCAGTACTTTTAACAATAATCCCAGGTTAAAGTTTTCATTAAAATAGTTTAAATAAAATTCATATTTGACCGTTGTCTTTGGATATTTTAATTTATAAAGTTTGTACATTATTATTACATTGAGTCTTGCATCCAAATATGCAATATGGCTTTGCCCATAATGGCTGCTTCTAGTAGGAAAAGATCCAATATGATCATGAATTTGTTTGCATAATTCCGCAAAGACTGCATGAGATTTAATATTATAACCTCTTTTGTCTTTTGGAGTTATTCCTTGAGAAAGTAATGTTGCAATACGATAAACACGTTTTTGGCTAACAACGTGCAAATTCATAAATGTTTTGCGGCATACTGCCACCCGATCAATATTTCGAATGCAAAAAAATTTAAAACTAGCATTGCGTTTCTCTACGTTCCCTCTTCTGCGTCTAATCGGGAAACATTCCATAAGCCGTGGTAAATGAAGGTCCTGTTCATTTTTAGAATTCAGATTGTGGAAGGTATTTAATAAATCAATTTATTGATCCATTGTAAACTTTTTGTAACAATCCATTTTACAGCTGAAAATAATAAGAATTACAACCACCGAAAACGACATAAAATGGTTGTATAGCCTTACCTGCATATAGGCGACACGATTGTCTTTTTTTGAACTATATTTCCTTTTGCAGTTTTATATGGTTCTCCTTTTAATTTATTCACCTTCCTGACATTAGACTTCCAGCTCTCTGGCTGGCGCATACGTTTTTTTCCATTTTGAACATTAATTTCATCCTCAATATTCATCATTTCACAAAATAATACAGAATATACACTACACTTCGGTTAACAGCCAACTAGATGTGACAGTATGTGACTGCAATGCCAAGTCGGGCGTGCGCCATTGACAACGTTCTAAAGTTGAGTCGTGAACGGAACTAACTCCGGGATTGAGATCCTTTCACGACCCAACCATATTTATCGGTTACAAAATCTAAGCCCACTCTTAATGGGAGTAGGTTCCTTTCTTTACCAGTCGATCGGCAATACCGAAAAATACCGCTTCACGTGTAAAAGTCAAAATTGTACATTATTGGAGTTAGTTCCTTTTAATAATCACCGATTAAATTATAAAAAAAAACCAAAATAAACTACAGAATATCACTAGCTAATGTCATCATCATCATCATAACTGACCCTGCTCAAGCTGGCAATTAGATTAGACAGGGATATTTTCTGTCTTATTCCCTATGTTGTTCAACCTGATTATGAATGAAATAATATAATAAGTAATCTGTTATGGTGACGGCACAGCACTGATGCAGCAAAGAAGAACCCGAGAAAAATATAAAGATCTCAGAAGAGAAGATACGATACACCAACTTATTATAGTCGCCAAAAAATTTAACGTGTGAATTTTCCCAAAAAAGACAAAATGTATGGTTATAACAGTAAATTTACTATTGCGTATATTGGAGCTGAAAGATCGGATAATAAATCAAGTGATGGAGTTTAAATATCTAGGCATCACATTAGCAAGCTACGAAAAGCTCAAAACAGAAGTGAAAAATCAAGTAAATAGAGCAAACAAGCAAACGGAAACTTACTGGAGGCACATTGAAAAACAGACAGAGTTATGTCTAGATCAAAAGAACAAGAAAAACATCATCATCACAGTGCTACAGTACCATGGGCCCCCACACTAAGACATCCCCGACCTTGTTAAATGGTCCCGAACTTTTCCAGCTTTCTGCATCATTGTGATTTGACCTTCGTTTGGATTTTCCAGTTCTCAACACCGATCTTCTCAGCATTCTGTGTTCGCTCCTCTATATACCTCAGCCTTGGTCTGCCCAGTATTCTTATTGCCATGGGCTGCGCTGTTAAATTTCTTTTTGTCATGGTCAATTCGGGGACTCATGGATGGATGGATAACCAGACTCATGAACTCAGGAGAAGAGTCGGCCTTGGGTGGGCAGCATTTGGAAAACTGAGAGAAAATTTTAAAAGTGAGCTGCCCACATGCCTAAAGAGAAAGGTATTTGATCAGTGCGTCCTCTCAGTCTTGACGTACGGAGCAGAAACACTTACCTTAACAAAAGCAGCAGCTACCAAACTAAGAGTCACGCAAAGAAGAATGGAGCGGTACATGTTAGGAATAACTCTCCGAGACAGAATAACAAACGAAGACATCAGGAGAAGAACCGGAGTGACTGACAGCATCGAGAAGATAGCCAGACTAAAATGGAGATGGGCAGGACACAATAACACAAAAGAGGTTATTGGAATGGAGGTCAAGGGAAGACAAGAGAAGCGTCGGTCGACCACCTACAAGATGGACTGACGATTTAAGAAGACTCAATAAAAACTGGATAAGAGCGGCGCAAGATAGACGGAGTTGGAAACATGAGGAAGAGGCCTATGTTCAGCAGTGGACTCTTGAGGCTGGATGATGATGAATTCGGGGACTCCGGCTACTGCAGACCACAGTAGACGGTTTCGTTTGATTATAAGAGTAATATCTTTTCCATCCATTATTAACAAATCCACCAGAAAAATGTCCACCTCCAAGACTAACGAATAAAACAACAGACTGGAGTATTTAAAAGAAATCTTACAAGAAAAATAGACCTAAAAATCTACAAAACGTTACTTTGAACCAAAACGGTTCCATAAAAATTGTCCAGCACGAATAAGAAGAAAAATTATAAAAAAGGAAACAAAAAGTTATGGCATCAAACTCGTTCATCTCAAGACTAAACCAAATTGAACACAATGTGTAAAAAAATAACTACTACAACAACATAACAATGCCAATTTTCAAGATTACCTAGAAAATCTAACACCTAACCCAGATAGTAATACCTCATGATGGAAGGGCGCAAATAAGCTGAAGCGATCATAAAACCAAATTTCGTCCAAAGCGTTGTGAAGATTAGGTTTTATGACACTGTCATATATTGAGCTACAATCGATAAACAGATGGTACATATCAATAAACTCTTGTCAGTTTTCGAGAACTAGTCGTAGTTTGAAGATCTGGTCAAGTACAAGAAATCCTCTCAAATTGGATTATCCTCGGATGCAAAAAATATTCGAAAAGAATACCAAGTAATAGTGCAAACAGATCAAAATTTCATACTAAAGTAGCTTCTGGAGAAATGATGGAAATGTAACAGACCCATATGTAAACTCTTTATAGACTTTCTCCTGACAATCTCAAAGCTTGGAGATTGTCAGGAGAAAGTCATAATATACAGACATAGGATACAGAAAATGTATACAGATTTAATCATCATCATCACAGTCATTAACATCTTAGTAGATTTGTTGTGGTTCATAATTGGGCTTCAGCAGCTCGGACAGTTTAATTGATAATATTTCTCCACTGGTCGCGGTCATCAGTTATATGTATTGCTTCAGTATACTGTTTATTGAGAAGCTTTTTAGTAATGTCCGCCCATCGCTGTGGACATCTTCCGCGTTGGCGTTGAGTCTGAGGCCTTCCTTGGACCACCAACCGCTCCATTTTGTGATCACTTCGATAGATATGGCCAAAGAACTTTAAAATTCTAGAGTAAACGGTACTGGAGAGACGTTGATCCGGTTTAATTTCATCCAGAACCGAGATATTTGTACGGCGAGCCGTCCATGGAATTCAAAGCAGGCGTCTCCATGTCCACATTTCAAAGGCGTCTATACGTCGTCGATCTGATTCTTTGACTGTCCATGTCTCGCATGCATAGTAAAATATGGAAAAGACCAGAGTTGAAACGAGTCTCTTTTTGTTTGTCATAGTAATGTGACGATCACGCCAGACCCCGTTTAGTTCACTCATTGCTGCTCTTGCTAGTTGAATGCGTCTTCTAATTTCGGATTCACAACTGCCTGTGTTGTTAACTAGAGCTCCAAGATATATCATAGATGAGACTACCTCGCATCCCGCAATAGTTTGGGTTTCAGGAAACTGTTGTTGGCGATCAATAACCATGATTTTGGTTTTGTTGTAGTTAACCATGAGTCTAAATTTAGCACTTTCTACCTCGAGTTTTTTTAATAATCTAGTAATTTGTTCTGGAGTAGAGGCTAGAAGTGTAGTGTCGTCTGCGAAACGCAAGTTAGATATCTTAACACCACCTAGGTTTACTCCTCCCTCCCAACCATCCAAAACTCTGCGCATTATGAACTCCGAATAGATGTTAAATAATAAGGGAGATAAAACGCATCCTTGGCGTACTCCCTTCTCCAAAGTGCATTTGTCAGACAGATATCCGTCCATTCGAATATATGCCAGGTTATCTTGATACAGTTTGCTAATAAGGTTAGTCAAGTGTTTAGGTACACCCATTGTCGTCAATATGTTCCATAGTTTGTCCCATCTAACATTATCAAAGGCCTTTGTATAATCGACGAAACATATAAATATCGGGATCTGGTATTCTCTGGCTTTTTCTATGATGTTTCGTACATTAAGGATTTGTTCTCTAGTACCTCTGCCCTTTACAAATCCAGCCTGCTCAGGTGCTATTTGCCAACTTATGAAGTTTTCTAGACGCCGTTGCAGTATGTAGAGGATCACCTTACTGGCGTGTGATATTAGAACTAATAGCCTGTAGTTGTTACAATTATTTGTTGAACCTTTCTTATGAAGAGGTATGATTATGGTCTTTCTCCAATCCTCAGGCCAGACGCCTGTGTGCCATATTTCATTGCACAATCGATGTAATATTTTCACTCCACATTCCGGAAGATGCTTCAAGACGTCTGCAGTAATGAGATCATATCCTGCTGCTTTGTTTAACTTAAGTCTTTTTAAAGCGAATTCCACCTCGGAAAAAAGTATGTCAGGTTCAGACTCAAAACTAGTGTGGTGTGTCTCTGTTGAAGGAGAATGGAAAGTAAAGGTCTGGCAGTCAGGTACAAACGGGGCGTCCGCTGGCATCTGGTCCGTATTGGCGTATAAAGACTTACAATACGCCCTCCAAACATCAATAACCTTGTCCAAATCCGTCTGTACATTACCTTCATCATCTTTGATAGACCAAGATTTCTGCTTGAATTTACGTGTGAGTTGTCTGACTTTATCAAAGAGTTCTTTGGTGTTATTTGTGTCGGCGTGTAGTTGAATTTCTCTGCAGATTTTCTCTATATGCTTGTTTTTGTCTCGTCTACAAGCAGCCTGAATAGCTCTAGATAGCTGTCGGTACTGAGAATTCCTGAGAGGGTTCTCGATTCCAGCAATTTTAAGTTTTCTACGTTCTTCAACGAGGTCAAAAGTATCTGCAGACATCCACACTTTTTTTGGTCCGGTTGAGACGGCATTAGACTGTGCCTCGCAGTCAGTCAAGGTCTGTATCAAGGTATTTTTAAAAGATAACCAAATCTTTAACAGATTTAATACAGCGACTGAAATATGAAAATATTATTAGGTACAAAATAATTTAAGTAATCTTGAAACTGATATATGTTGAAGTAGAAATATCTGGATAAAAAACCTTAAAGAAAGAGAGTAAAAAAATAAGCAAATAAAGGTTTACTTGTCAGGATGCCATCTGAAAGAATGAGGTAAATAGGAGGATATGTGATATGTACGTATGCAAAATAAATGAGAGCAGATACAGCAGAATCAATTCAAGATGAACAAGATAGATAGATCAAATACCCAAATAAAAGAACTTTGTAAAATACAGGATATTATACGATAAGGAAGGCAAAGAGAATAAAATTAGCATGTAATACAAATAGTAAGTGCATATTCCAGACAGTAAGAGTTTAAAATGGACAGGCACTAGACCACCAAAAAGATCTTTTAAAAGATGAAAAAATAGTTGGTAGTTAAGCTGACAGAAGAAGAAGAATATTTTGTGTTCCATAAATTTTGCAACAATAGTTTGAATTATTACTTTCTTACAAATTTCCACATGCCCTTCGAGACCGAAAACTTTCAGTGCGAATTTGACAAATAAATGAAAGAGCAGATTCACGAATGAATAGAATAATTTTCCCTCCCCTTCAGGTAATTGTGCGTCTGTCAAGGAAGCCACTTAAGTGTTATATGCACGTTTGAGTCACCTACTGCTTTATATTTAGATTGCAAAAATCATTGATAAAACAATAAGAAATCGGCTCAAGTTCTTAAGTGGTCCATTTCGCAGCCGTCAGCGATACAAAGAACATAGCCGTCGCGGTGTCGAGCATCACGCCAGTATCTTGACAAAGGGCAATAAAACACTTTTGCGCGATTTTTCTACAACGTGTGACCGGCAAATGTAAGTAGGCGATATGTCTCCGAAAATTTCCTGTCCTACGGCATTTCTCGAGATATATAAGCGGCTTTTCTATTCTTTTTGAATTATCTGCTTTGACCTCTCGCGACATGAGGGATATAAATCAGCAGCCAGACGGTTCTTTGCGTAGCTGTATGTTCTTTCTAAATTATTTTTGAGTGTTAGGTTCTAGTTGTGTTAGCACGAGTAGTTTTTTTAATAAAAAAGCTCCTGAAAGTGCCAATAACATTGAAGAATAAAATTCCGTAAAAAGATAATTCCTAAAAAGAAAAATTAAATTTATTATATATTCTTAATTCTATATACTTTATACTCTAAAACTAATCTGACCTAGAACAGTTATTTTTTATTTCATAGATTAGACATTTGTTCCTCTTTTGGTATAAAACTTTTTAAAAGGCAACAAAAAAGACATAATTATACCAAAATAAGGAGAAGACTTATTAATCCAATATTTATTAGTTATTTTTTATAGCTAAAATATTTTATATACCAAGCTTTCAAAATCAAGGACTTAAAATCTACAAAAAACTTAATAATAAGAATAATAACCAGCTGACTCCATACGGTTTTTACTTACACCAATAGGTACCCATGTGCCAACTTTAAGGCTCTACTTTTGTTTTAAGAAAAATACAAGGCATATTGCTATAAAAAAGGATACATATAAAACGCCATATTTAACAGAGTTCTTTCTTATACCAAGTGAAACATATGAACTAACTTTTCTTCCTACTACTAAAGACGTGATCTACACAATCGAAACATTGTCGCAATACAGCTTGCCTTCTTCCCCACAAACTAAGCCATGACCCCTATCTGCAAATTTCTGTAATGAGACTGTAAGAACTATCATAAAAGCCATATTTAACACCACCACTTTCTCATTAAACATCGTAATACGAAACACGATCAAGCAAATTCACCTGCGGAAAATCCTACAACAGACCAAATTATGGTTCCCCAAAACACGCAGTCTAAGTTCCTTAAGCACGTTTAAAACAAAAACATTACGAAACATTAACTTTAAGTGATCAAAGTAATTTATCTGCGAAAAATCCTACAACAGACCAATTTATGATTCCCCCAAAACACCCAGTCCAAATTTCTACACTCATTTTTCCTTTCTGTTTTAATTTAGTAACAAGTTTTCGATCTTTTGAGAAATCTAATTTTGCTGGTTTGACTTATTTCATTGTGACATCGTAACTATGAAATATAGTACACCTCACCATTGTCTTTGAAGCTTTATCACTGTTTCACTTCTTGTCTTGTTCTTTAATGTTCTGCCAATTTTGTAATTAATGTCTCTTATCGTTTACGACGGTCTGACACAGATAATTTAAATTACCCGTTTGTTCTAAAGAATATTAGACATAGTTTATGGATAGCTCCTAGCTCTAGCTGATTGATTTGTCTAGCTGTCGATATTTTCTTGCTGGATCCTCTTGTGATACTGTGTACTTGTGTTTATATTAAAAAACATTGAGCTTATATGGAATTTTAAACCCACTAAAAATTCTTCAAGAAGAAATAGTAAATTCAAAATAAATTTTTTGATGTTATTTCATTCGTTAATTTCATTTGGACAAGCAATCAGAGCTAATAGAGAAAATCAAACAGCCGAAATATCGAGACGAGTAAGAATGGGATGGGCAGCGTTCGGCAAACTTTCTTACGTTCTAAAAAATCAAACAATCCCTCTATACTTACGAAGCAAGGTATATAACTCCTGTATCATACCGGTGCTCACCTACGGAGCACAGACATGGACATTTACACAGGCCAATTTGGATAGGATAAGGAAGGCACAAAGAGCGATGGAGAGACAAATGTTGGGTGTATCACTTAGAGATAGAAAACGTAACCAGTGGATCAGAACCAGAACAAAGACAGTAGACGCGATAGAACAAGCAGCAAAACTAAAATGGAAATGGGCTGCACACAATGAACGTCTCCAAGACGGACGATGGAACAATGCCATCGGAAAGTGGCGTCCATACAATGCAAAGAGATCAAGAGGCAGACCACAGATGAGGTGGAAAGATGACATCAGGAAACAAGGAGGTCCCACATGGCAGAGAACAGCTCAAGATAGGGAAAGATGGAGAGAACTGGGGGAGACCTATATCCAACAATGGAAGGATAGAGAATAGGTTCAAAAAAAAAATTTCATTTGTATTTGGCACACTATAAAGCAAAACTTATGTCTATTATGAAGCTATTCAAAAAAATTACCATAAAAACCACATGAGAAAATGTTGCTTAAATAAATAACTGATATTTTACTTTTGATTAATAAAAAGTACATAACTGCTACATTTTCAATCTGTATATACTAGCTATACCGCCTATAGTTACATTAAACACATAACGAGAGTTACGTTAGCGTTTCTCAGGCAATTTGAAGTAAAACAAACTAATAGTAAATCTAAATTTTGTGTTCATTTTTTTGCAAAAACTTACCCAAAGTTGAAAATTTTAGTATCCTTACCTGAAAAAAAAAGAAATGTTATTGTTAAATAGTAATTAAAAAACCCAATTATTGATTCTAAAGCATTACACTTATTTCAAACTTAATAACACAAGATTTTGCTCAGTTAAGACCGGAGGTAAGAGTATACACCAATGGAACTTCAATGCTCCTTACACGATCAATAATAATGACATTACCAGAAATTACATAACTTACACTTTATTTTTACGTATCTCCATAAAAAATAAATCAAGAAGAGTCAAATCAAGTGACCTAGGCGGTCATTTTAATGTTCCTCTTTGACATATCCACCGATTTAAAAAATAAACTGTTCAAGAAGTTGCTCATGAAGGCAGTATGGAGGACCATCTTACTACAGCCATAAATCCAATGTGGATTTTCGGTACCCCAGTTTTTTGACGATTGACATGACCGTTTAGTAGAAATGTAGCTTCATCCGAGAAAAGAACTTTTTTAAAAACATGTAATCTGTGTTATTTTGTTCCACTATAATTTCACAGAATTCAATTCGTTCACAGAATACACTTACTTTGTAGGGACGCCACTTTTCCTTCTTCAGCTTTCTCAGAACTGTTGAATTATCTAGTTCTACTTGCCTTGAACTGGTATGGAGATTATCTTAAGGTTAACAGAACTAATTGTTTGTTTGCAGATATTGGATTTAGACTACCTTTAGGAAACTCTGAAATGATCCGTTTCCCTAAATTTCTTCTTAATTTTGCTTACACTAGATTGTGAAATAACTCTCGGTTGGGTATTGATTATTAAATAACGTACATACTTTTTCCTGCGTACCTGTGTTATCTTCACTACCAATTAATATTGGAATTTTAATTCTTTGCGTTTCAGTCTGCTTCATGTCGACAGATACAAAGTCTAGATGGGCTTCACCTACATTACATTAAAAAACTGAGTTTTTATGTTGACTTTTTTCCAAAAGAAAGATGTGTTGTACATTACAAGACTAAGCACAGGTATAATTGACCTAGGTCGGGGGGTTAAACACCCTGTCAAACTGAGAAGGAATAACTTTGAAGATTTTTAGTATAACTTTGGCTTTAAATCCAATAATATTTATGCAGTTTATCTGCCACGTTAGTAATAAGAAACAAGTCAAATTAATCAATCACATAACGTGTGTGGTAACTGATTACCTTCACTACCATATTTTATATTACTAGGTATATTGTGGCGATGTAAGATCTATCATAAATCATAATCACCGTCAGATTGATAGAAAATATGCTTAACGACATAAAACGTTAACTGTAAAAGTTGTGGTTGGCCTTATCAAGGGAACTTTATTAAAGGACCGTCAATTTCCTCGAGTAATGATGTTTACAAAGTTTTTGTACTGATAACTAAATATGTGCTTCTGATATATATCTCCCATTGACTTAAATTGAAAATGTACTTATTGTGCAATTTTATAGTAGTAATACAAGTGAGGGGAGGTTTCTTATCTTTTAGCAAACGCTTAGGTTTCGGTTTTATGAATTGTTTAGTAAATACTTCATTCCACCTATTAATCTCTTCCTAGGACGACCTTTAACGGAATGTGTCATCGAATTTCCTGACTGTGACCTTTAACGGAAGTATTCTTATAAACCTTTAACTATTCAGTTAAATTTTGTTTCATATAACATTCAAGTACAAAAATTAATTAAAATCTAAATTTTTAAACATCAAATAACATATGTATCGCAAAAATTTGCGTGACGAGGTATTTACCCACTTGTGTTTTAAAAAACAGATCTGTTTTCGTCGGGTCAACATGCCGAAAAGAATGCAAAGCAATAAAAAAGTCAAGTTGACATGAGCGACCCATATCAGCTACCCCTTTCCCTAAAAAAGAAAACATAAAAAAGAGGTTAAAGGCAGCGCCTCCCTCTGACATTTTATTTGTGCGTTGTCCAGTAATGGCTTTAAAAATAAATTAAAAAAATTATACAAATTATTGTATTTTAATTATAAATATCTGTACTACAATAACTATTAAGTGATCTGTGTTTTTTATTTAGTCAAGGTTACTCTTGGGATCTTTGAAGTAAAAATTTCTTGCATTTAAAAACAAAATAGAAAGGATAAATTCGACAACTAAATGAATTTTACAAATTGTGGTATGTAGGGAAAAGTAACACTAGCATTAAAGTCCGTATAATTGTTGATATGAAAATGAGGGATATCGTAATAGACATATTAAGAAAGAGTGGTAAAATGTTAGAGAGATCTTCTTCTAAATGGATATTTAAAAATACTTTTATTTGCTATAATTAAAATAAATTTTTTTCAAGTGTGTAAAAAGGGGTACTTTTGACACTTTTAAGGGGCATATTTTAGGCCCAGGGGCATTTAGAGAACTAAAACAATAGATGTAGACTACTTTTTTTAAATAAAATGATATACTATATTTTGGTAAAAATACAAAAGTGGTCGAAAAGTAAAAACATTGGTCATATATAATGTATAAACAGATCTTGATACAAAAAAACAATCGAAAAGCTTCTACAAAAACCAAATTAGGGCGCGAAGGAATTACTTAGTCATTTCCAGCACCCACAGCAGAGATATATTAAGAACGAGACAAACAAAAGTAATAAAGGAGCACGAACACCTATAAAATTTCGTAATAAGCCGGGCCTGAACGTTCGCGAAATTGTGACGGAAACTGAATCCACTTTAAATTCCTTTTTATTGTTTTTCCAACGTTGTTTTACATATTATATTATTCAGGAGCAGCAGGAAAATAGGTTAGAGAGAGGTTACGTTTAACAGTTGCATACGTGGCATGTAGCTGGGTTTCGTATTTTTTGAAATTTTATTTTTCTTTTTTTTTATTTCCACTCCGGCCACTAGATCGGGGTTAACTGAGTTGGTGGAGAGTCTTGATTAAGAGCTGGTGAAGTTTTTTTACCGACGTTAACATGGCGCGGTTTAATACGGATGAGCATTTTTTTTTCGAAAATCGATTCTTTGATACATCTGCAAAAAAGTGAACATGCAGTAAATATGCAGTACATCTCATGTATATAATTTTCATGAAAAATTCTAATACATAAATTATTAAAGATTATTTTAATGCAATATTTTATTTTTTATTTATTTAACAATCATAATAAAATAAAAAGTAGTCTCAAGCGGACAATTTTATGTGGTTTGTCTATAATGTACCTCGATTTGGTTGTGCATACAGTTTTATAACAGAAGATTACAACAGTCAAATTCCAAGTTTTATTTCAAATTGAGGAATTATAAATATCAATTCCCCTTTGGTCTTAGTTTCGTACAAGACTTTATAAAGATAATATGAGTAGATATGTAGCCACTTGAGCACATTTACATGCTGTGTCAAAAAACGTTGAAAAAACGTCGAACATGAGTCGAAAACGTAAAAAAACGTTAAATATGCGTCAAAAACATTTCCTAAAGAAATTATAATTTGGTCTGTAGTTAAGTATATTGGGTTTTGGTATTGGTATTGGTATTGGTATTTTATTTTGTTTCCAGAAAATTTCTTACTCCTTATTGTTCTATTTCCTTTAGTTGACCAAAAGGACAAGATGGTCAGAACTCAAATTAACCATATTATCATTAAGAAAGGATTTAGAAATTGTATTCGATCGACAAGAACATAAAGAGTGAAGACGCAGGAACTTACCATATTGTATTTTGAGCTGAACAAAACAAATATTATAAATTCCACCATAATCACAATAGAAAACAATATTTTAAAACACAAGACGAAATAAAGAAAAAGGATTCTCTATCCTGAAAAGTGATATGAGTTTATCATTATTTATAAACGTAGATATGTTAATTGTCTGGTGTTGTTTGTAGTTCTGCAGGTGTTTCTTTAGATAGAGTAGTATAGAATAGAACAGAAATATGCTTTATTGTCACTGAATACCACAGAATCACAAAATAAAATATAGTAAAATATATAACTCATTGTAAAATTTGACTAAATTGCAAATTGCCTAATAAAACCTTACGAACTAGTTTACGAATAAGTTGCTGCATGTGATACCCAAATATATCTAAAAATACTTTAGTTGCTTGTACCTAAACGTACTGTATTTTCTTAGTTATTCGTTAAGTAAGTTTTTCATAGAATAATATAGTCTTTCAGATAATTAGGCTTTTGTCAATTTACGGAACTTAAGGAAAGAAGTTATAGATAAAAGTTCTTTGATAACTCAGTGGACGGAATCGGTAAATACATATCAAAGCTTGAATTTCTGGTAGAGTAGTCAGTATTAGGTCTTGCTGGAAAAACATGTATTTGTATACGAATTAAGTAAACAGTTTCTAATTAAGTAAATATACAAAGAGGGAAGAGTTAAATTCCAGTGATTTTTTTGTTTCTGCAATGTGTGTTCTTTGTGTCTTTTTTGTAATTTAAAAATAACATCAGATTGGGCAGCTATAATAGAACCCCAAAAAGAAAGGTCATATCGAAGATGAGACTCGAACAAAGAAAAATATGTTATTTTGGAAGATGCTAAATTCATTTCCTTCGAAACAGATCTTATTGCATAGCAGGCTGAAGCTAGTTTGTTACTTAACAAATCGATATGAAAGGAAAATTTGAAATTGGTGTCTACAAAATACTAAGAAATTTTACATAATCAACGATACTGATCTGGCTGTTATAAAGAAGCAAGGATTGAGGAGCTCCTTTATAGGATAATGTTATTGTCTTATCCACGTTAAAAGAAAGTCAATTATTAGAGTCGGACAAGGTTTTTATTTTAAGTAGATCAGAAGTTATAATTGCACGAAGAGTTGCAATATTAGAGTTCCTCCAATTAATAATGGTATAATCAGCAAAAAGAAAAATTTTTCATCAATTTTTAAGTTAGGAATTCATTTATAAAGATAAAGAAAATAAAGAAAAATAGAGGACCCTGTACTGAACCTGGCGGTACTCCACATACAATGCTTTGTGACTAGTCACTTACCACGTACTCTAACTAATTGTTTCCTATTCCTTAAATAAGATTGGAACCAATTCAAAGAAATACCTTGAATTCCGTAGAAATTTAGTTTTTTTATCAAAATGTCATAATTTACACAATCAAAAACTTTGGCATAGTCACAAAAAACAGGGGCAGTATAAAAATTATTGTTTATTGCTTGATAGACCTTATGAAGTACAGAAAACATAGCATCACTGGTACATTTATATAACAGATAAAAGTCGAACTGACTTTGTGATAAAATATCTGGCTTTTATAAGACTCTCAATAATTTTGGATAGGACCAGTAGTAAGGCAGTAGGTCTATAGTTGCAGACATTAGATTTTTCACCACTCTCATAATGAGGAATAATAATAGCTGTCACTCTCAAAAGGTATATTTCAAAGGTATATTCAATCGCTAACTAGTGAGATCAGGACATCCAACACATTTTTTGGGAGATTTAGGAAAAGTTTGATAGAAGATAGTCCATCAGTAACAGTCCATACAGGAAGATCTGCTTTTGATACTACTAATTGTTTGAATCAGTTCAGAATTATCAACTGGTCTTGAAAAGAATGAATTTGAGACCTTTTTTGAATTGGGGAGATAAAAAAAAAGGATCTTTTTGTGGCAAAATACTGAATGTTATATTTTACTTACATTAACGAAGTATTCATTTAGATTTGAAAGTGTTTGAGCTGTGTTAGTTTTATCTCGAAGATCATTTATTATGAACCAAGTCTTGCAACATTTTTAGAGCTTCTCAGACGATTCCGATAGTACATGTTTTAACTGCTTTGATAAGTTTTAGATCGGTTCCTCTGTACTTGGAGATTATGTTCAGCGACAAAGACGTTGATTGTAATATTCTTGGCTGATTTGCGGATACCTTTGGCAGTCCGAGGTTTGTGATGTTTTGACTTCACGTCCACGTCCACATAGCGAAAGTGCTACCCGAAACAAATTTTGGAATTTACGAAAGTTCTGAACAGAAAAAATCCTACCTAAACGTTGCGTTTGCGAGGATTGTTGGTTAAGAGTGTTAAAATTGGTAACTACTGCTTCATGATCGGATAGTTCAGCATTAATAATAATTGTAGAGCGTACAACAATGTGTGGGAAATCTGAGGAAATATAATCAGTTATGATAGATGTTGTTTTAATGATTTTTGTATGAGAATTAACGTGCAAAGACATGATAATATCTTTCTGTCCTTTATTTTTTTTAAACTTTATCATATATGTTGCATTATGCTTGTAGTTTATCTATAAAAACTGCATGGACAAATTTCTGTTGGGTATATGATATCCATTTTTTATAAGTTTTGTATATAATTTTTAGTATCATATTATATATAATGACAATCCAACCCAATTTTTCCTTTAGCGATGAGTTGTTACACATCGCTGTAGACAGACCACTTCGTTTTTCAGATATTAACAAGTCAAATAGTGTTTTAACCACGCAATATACCAACACCATTCAAAAAGATAGTCTTTGAAAAACAGATTAAAAGTTTATTCAGCAATAAAGCATCCGTAACCCAATAAAACATTTCGCTCTAATCCTGTTTCGTTTAATTGCGTATTAGAGCTGAATGGAGTCTATCCATCTAAGGAAATAAACCCGGAACTAAGCCCAGCAAAAAATTTAATTTAAACTTTAAAAAACAAACAAAGATCCCAAATTAAAACTAAGAAATAAATTGTAAAACTGAAAATTCCTTTTTATTTCAGACGACACTAATTCCATCCGGTTGAAGTCCAGTCGACAATTTCAGGTGCAGAAAAATATTACCGCCAGAGGGGCATTTAGGAGAGACTGCACGGGTAGTAAAACTTTTATACCAGGCGTGTTTTTAAAGTGAAAGTTGTATTTGAAATGTTATTTTGCCATAAAAGTATTTACCTTATAAACTTTTCTAGAAAATTGGATTTAATATTACCGCACTTCAGACATTTTTAATTTAATTTAAGTCTCATATGAGTCAGTGGTTACTTCAATACTGGGCTGCGACAGAGAGATGCGCTGGCGTGTCTCCTTTTCAACATAGCTCTGGAAAAGGCGATAAGGGATGCAGAAATAGACAACAGGGAAATTTTGACATATGCAGATCACAGACGATGTTGACCTAGTTGTCCCCACAACACGCAAGCTAGAAAAAATGTATACCACCTTGTTAAATGCCTCAAAAAATATGGGCCTGCAAGTAAATGAGGAGAAAACTAATAAAATAGCATCAACACCCAACAATAGAGCCAGAAACATTGGCCACCAACTCACGGTTGATAACTCTACGTTTGAAGTGGTGGATCACCAAGGAAAACTCTAGCAGTCAAATGCTATTTTGGATTGAGCAGACATATGAGAAGCAGAAACTTAAGCCAAAAAACAAAAATAACCATATACAAAACCCTTATACAACCAGTGTTGACATGTGTATCGCAAACATGGACCATTCCCAAAGCAGATGAAAACCTTATTTATTTGATGATATTGATGATATTTGAACAAAGAATCCTGAGAAGAGAAATCAGAAATAATATTAAAGTGCGGTTCAGATGACTTAAAGATTTCTACTGAGGCAAAAATCTTAGAAGTCTGGCATAACGATTGGCAAATATCAACGTCTAAACTACGACAAATTAAAGATACAGTTAAAGGAACTAAATCTTTTTACAAAAATCGTTATAAACAGAGTATAGTTAACCGATTACGATTAGGCCATACTAGACTCACACACTCTTATCTTTTTTTCTAAATGTAATCCACCAATATGCGAGTACTGCAATTCAACCTTAACAGTAAAGCATATCGTTGAATGTGACAAATTTAAACATCAACAATCTGTTTATAATATAGATTCAAACTTATCAGTTGTGCTAGGTCAAAATAGATACTCGAAGAACTTAATAAATTATTTAAAAGCCATCAATGTGTTTCCATAAGATTTGACTTTATTTTTTTTTGTTGTACAAAATTGCTGACTTTTTTAGTACTATTTTGTAGGATTTTTTTTCGTAACCATGTAATATATCTATTATTGTAAAATTGTATAGATCCGTCGCTAATAACCATTAGGTGGATGCGACTTTTTCTTTAAATAAAAAAAATCCTGAGAAGATATTCGGTGGCATCTGTGAAAAATGGTGTTTGGCGAAGTATGTAACAACTCAACTACGAGGTATATCACAGATATAAACATATATTTGGCGTAAAGACGTAGTATCTCTTATAAAAATAGGAAGACTAAGATGGGCAGGACATCTGGCAAGATCACAGCATAACAACTCTCCTAGAAGAATCCTTATATGACAACATGTGAAAAGTAGAAGTAGGGGTAGGCCAAAACTCAGATGAAGGGATGGTGTAGATGAGGATGATAGAAAAATAGGTGCAGCAAACTGGCAACAGTTGGCACTGGATGGAAAGAACTGACTGTCATTGTAGACTTTTCATTTTCATAAAATTTCAAAATTATTTTTGTCACATATTTAACAACTGGGCCTATAAACCATGGAGAGTGTTTTAGCATTAAGTGGGTATGAGAATTATCTCATTGGTTTGCCTGACACTGAACAGAGTTGGTGCAAAAATAACAAAAAGCATTCGAGATACCATACGCGATGTACCTTGGCGATATCCACCTTGTTTACAGAAGAGAGAATGATTCTCTCTCCTGTTACCGCCAAAGAATGTAGCGTAGAACTATTTTAATTAATTTTAAACTGTTTTTTCTTGTTCTAGTATAGTGTTTCTACAATTTAATGTTAACATCCATGTTTATCACATTCTACGCTTGCTGGATAGCCCATGTTTGACGAAATGTTCCTGAAGATGCTATATTAAGCGAAAGTACTTGGGTAAGATTTGATTAA
Source organism: Diabrotica balteata (assembly GCA_918026665.1). Lineage (NCBI taxonomy): Eukaryota > Metazoa > Arthropoda > Insecta > Coleoptera > Chrysomelidae > Diabrotica > Diabrotica balteata. Next base: position 157,073,361 of record OU898281.1, on the reverse strand, counting down.
ACTTGTGCTCGAAAGTCCCAGTGCCATTCTATCCTTCATTTATCTGACAAGTGCCGGTATTTCTTCTGGTAGGATTTCTGGACCTGAATTTTCTTCAATAACGGGTTTTTCTAAGGTCGTGGAAAAGTTTCTCCAAGTATTTTTCCCATACTTTATTTTTATCTTCTTTGGTTATAGCAACATTGCCTACATCATCTGTTATTTTGTCTACATCATCTTACTGTAACAAGTAAGCTCGTTAGTTTTGATGTAGTGTCTTTGTTTACTAATTTACCTTTACACACAATTTTGGTTAGTGTTGAGAAACACTGGGACGACATATCAATGCACACAACTCTTAACTTATCTAATATCAAAAAACTCATTTCTTTTGTTTTTGACTCTAATGTTTTCATTTTTAATGACTGTTACTACAAACAAGTCTTTGGTACTCCAATGGGTTCCACCATTTCACCAATTCTTTGCAACTATGTCTTAGACGACTTGATTAAAGATTGTTTGCAACAAATCAATTTTGAAATACCTTTTATAAAGAGATACGTGGATGACTTAATCTTGGCACTACCAGCAGACTCTATACAATTTACGTTAAATGTTTTCAACCAACAAAACCCACACTTGCAATTCACATGCGAGAAAGAGCGGGAGGGATCTTTGCCCTTCCTTGACATGCGTTTGCATAGATGTGAGGATAATGTTGTGAAAACACAATGGTATAGAAAACCTATATGTAGTAATAGATTCATAAGCTACCATTCCCACCATCCTCCTAGAATGAAAACCAACCTAGTCCTAGCAATGAAAGAACGTGTCAAAAGGTTATCACATCCAGATTATCTCCAACATGATCTTAACCTCTTACGGAATATTTTTGTTGAAAATTCATATCCTCTAAGACTGATTAATAAATTAATTTTTAATGTTCCATTTGTTAACAGAAATAACAGTCTCACTAATTCTCAATCAGTGCCCTCAGCACAAAACAATTCTTCTCAAACAAGTGTGTATTTTTATGCCCTTCCGTATATTCCAAAACTAACCGTAGAACTTACTAAAATTTTCAAAGAATTTAAGAACATCAAAATAGCTAACAAGAACATCAAAACCATACGTCAGCTGTATAGCAAAATAAAACAACCCCTAACTACTTTAGAGTCAAGAGATGTTGTTTATTGCATTTAATGTACTGAATGTCCATCCACGTACATTGGTGAAACTGGAAGAAATCTGTCTAGTCGTATCATTTCTCATAAGAGTGACTGTAGACTAAATAAACCCACTTGTGCTTTGGCAGAACACACTATCGATCTAGACCATAAGATAGATTTCAACAATGTAAAAATATTAGCCAGAGAGAAAAATAAATTTAAGAGAACATTCTTAGAAATGGTACATATCAGCAGGAGTGATAACAACAATCTGAATAAAAGATCTGAGATCCAGAATCTTAGCAAAATTTACAATTTTATTTTGACTTTTGACTAGGGTCTTCTGCATCTCAGAGTGTTTTATGTCTTGTTTATTAAATTCCATTATTAATTGCTATAATTTTCATGATTAACTTCAGTTATTATTAAGATGTTCATTTTATTTTTGGTTGGTTGTGTTTTCTAAAATATAAATTTATCATTTAATGTTGTTACACTAGTTTATTGTGTTGTCTTGATTTGTAATGGGTGGGTGGTGTGTTGGTGTTGTTTGGTTGTTTGTTGGGTTTGAGTTGTTTGTTTGTTAAATATTATTTTTTTTGGGGGGGGTTATTGGGTGGGTTTAGTTAATTGATATTTAGGTATTGTTGTTAGTATGAAGTTGGTTTGTTTGTTGTGTGTTTTTATTATTTAGTGTGTTATTAATTTGTGTAAGTTAAGAAGTATTAAGAGGAGGTGAGTGTGTGGGGTAGGGTTGGATTTATGAGTTGTAGTATGGTGGGGGGATTTAAATATGAGGATTTGTGGGGTAGGGTGGGTTTAGGGGGGTTATTGGGAGAGGGTTGGGGTGTTTGGTGGGTTTTGGGGTTTGGGTTGGAAGATGGTTGGATGTTATAGGTGGGGGTGGGTTAGGGGGGGTGTGGTTGAGTAGGTTTAGTTAGGGAGGGTTGGGGGGTGTTATGGGTTTGTTATGATAGTGATGGAAGTTGGGGGATTTATATGGTTGGGGATGGGGTTGTAAATTGTGTTTGGTGGGATTTATTAAACCGAAAGCTCGGATTTCAGAATAAATAGTACGCCTTAGCAAAGCTCTATTTTTTATTGACTACCACACCCAAAAAGAGAAAAGTATATACATATATATATATATATATATATATATATATATATATATATATATATAGAGGAAATGTCAAACTTAATTTTCACGGAACGTCTGCAAGCGTCTCTTTGATTTTGTTAAAGACGGTATATGAAATAAAAAATGAGTTAGTTCTGACCTGTATATATCAATTTCTTTTCGAAAATATGACTGCTGCAGCAAAATAAGCGCCATATTGAGCTGAAGCTGCTCGGTGGTCCGTTATGTGAAGTTTGTGGAAACATTAAAAAGTGAAAAAAGATAATAAAGGTACGAAACGTACGGATTGAGTCTAGAAAAGCCCCTCCAGGTCGGTGAAAGAAGATTATGGATTTTTGTAGCGTGATGGTTTTAACACCCGTGGTTCATTATTTTAATAGGATTTTATCTGTGTAAATTGTTGAGACATATTTTCACACATCATAAACACTAGATAAAATATGGGTATAATTCGGTTTTAATTAAGAAGTCCATTTTTGTTTGTGTAAACTTATTACAGAATTAACTGTGATATTAAAGATCTTATTTCCAAAATCGAATTCAGGCAAAAGTAGAAAGAAAAAAAAAATAAAAAGGAAAAAACTTTAAATTGATGATATTATAAGTAATATAAACGGTTTCGGGCTACAAAAACTTCAGCCTATCATCAGGTCCACGATATAAAGTTACTTAACCATTAAAAAAAAGAGAAATAGTGCTACAAGTGAACCAATTATTAAATCAATGGTACGTCTTTTTCATTTTTCTTTTTACTTCTAAACTTAATTTATATTTGGTGGAGGAGAGTCCAAATAAGCTCGGTAAAAACTTTATCTACTGTAAACAATTTGTTGTATTAATGCTTTTAGCAATACAAATGTTCTGGTCGCAATAAAGCCCGTTTTAAACGCCTTGTGGAACAATATACATTGGCAAATTAAAACCACATTCATTTAGTAATCATGTTTTAAATAGTTTTGCGTGAACGCGTTTTCAATATAAATTTATAACTACATTCGGAAGCGGCTGTTGCCAATTAGGTATTATTCAGTCGTTTAAACGGTTTAAAAATAATATTTTATATTAAAGATGCTCTGATACTATTTTTTTTCTATATTATCTTAGTTTTTCAGACTCCTTTTTATGAATAAACTGTAATAGATGAAATAGGTTGTTTATTATTTGACATTTACAATTCCTTATCGAAAGTCACGCATTAAATTATATTTTGCACATGATACCAAGTTACCCCTCGTTGACGTTTTCAAAAAATCATAAGATATTACTAAATACAAGATTTTAAGAGGATAATATCAGTGTTATATCGTGAAAGTGACATGACATTTTTGCCTATTGTATTACATATTATAATACATACTACAAAATTGTTGTGTTTATAACTTATATACAAAGTGAACATTAAATAAATTAAAAGTACACTTTAAGTGTAAATTTCAGTTTCCTTCAAGTTCAAATTAACACTAGAAGCGCGACCGTTCCAATTTTGACCCATTTCGAAATTCATCTCTGTGCAGTAAATATTCTATACTTGCTATAGCCTTCAATTTTTATGACATATTGTGAATTATCTGCTACATTACATACACCAAGCTATACATCTACTATGATAGCAAACTTTTTGTTTTTTTACGAAAATAACTTTAAGCGCGGATGAGCATTCTTGATCCAGCTATCTATATTAGTATAAACTATTTACAATTGATACTTACTAATTTATATTTGAATTTAGGGGTTGACTACTCATAACTAATGCTACACCAAAAAGCGAACACATTGTGAAATCAAATCAGAGTTCTCTGAAAACAAATAATTTGTAAAATACCACGACTTAAAAAAAAAGTCTGTAAAAAAAGCATTTCCACACAGTATTTTGTATGTTCATTATGTAGGTAAGAGCACTATCTAGTAATGTTTGATATTAGATTTTCACTTTGTTTATTACTATTATTAATTATCAAATATGATATTTTATTTCAAGTTTCCTGTTACATTTTCAACTTAGGTCATACGGGTCAAAAATGAACTTCTTCTTCTTACGGTGCCTATCCGTTCCGGATGTTGGCGATCAACATGGCTATCCTAACTTGCTTGCTGCAAAATGAACTGTTCGCGCTTATAGGACTGGCAGAAATGTCAGCACTTCCAGTGTTCCAAAAATGAATTTATATATGTACGCCAGTCCAAAGTTTATAGTAAAAGTATGAATTGTATAAAATAGTATCATGATTTATGTCCCTGTAAGGTTTTCTATGCTAAATGATACAGTTACGTCCTTATTTTAACAGATCGAACCTTTAATAAAACTTCGTAAGAATGAGGTGAGACTGCCGGGAAAAATTGGCTACAAGTAGCGTACAATAAAAAACAATGGAAAGGAAGACTTGAAGAGGCTTATGTTCAGATGTGGGCGTGAATGGCTAGATGAAGAAGAAGAAGAAGAATGAGGTTTTTATTTATTTATTTAGCGTATGGACTTTAACAGTACGATAAATATACAAATACAGTTACAATAATATACACATATATATTATATATATTGTAACGACTATTTTGCTTACCACAGGGTAAGAATATGGGGGACAAGATTGGGCAAACAAAATAATCGAAACAAGTGCATACGGACACTCAGTTGGTTGTTGGAGAGCTGGGTCGTGGATAAGTTGAAGATATTGGGGGTTGGATTGGGCAACTACAAAAAAAAGAAATAAAGGGGTACTTATACAAATCTCTTGGGACAAACAGAATGAAAATTAACGGAAACACCTCAAGAAATTTAATATAGGGCGCCACTTGAGGTGCCCAATTATACCTATTACAACCACTAGTTGTAACTAGGGAAATAATTGTATAACATCAAAAATATAGAAAAAAAATATCTTTTTCAAATAAAACTCAAAATAGATCAGAGAAACAAATTAAACATTTATTTTTGTCTCACCAAACAGTTATCAAAAATACAGATTTTACAAGAACATATTATACAAACATAATACAAAAATTAGCAAAAACTTACGTGCTTATTTGTCTACAAAGGAGATTGCTATAAATATTTACAAATTTTACTGAAATATTAACTGTTGTACTGTTAATGAAACTGTGTCAGAAATAATTTATTACAAATAAAGAAATATCTTTAAAATGAAAACATTCATAGAGAGGTTAATCTTCTTTAAAAAACCAAGGCAAATTATTGTCAAAAAAAATAATAAAGTTAGCTGCTAGCTGTCAACATAAAATCTTAATCTTACTTACAACGGAGAACAAATCAAATTGAAAGCATAACCACACTCTAAGATTTACAATATTAATTATTAAAACTTTTAAATTGTATGAAAGCAATTATTATTTTAATGTTTCTTTTCCTTCAAAAGTTTAAAACAAAAAAGGGTTACCTTGGTTTCACTAAACACACTAAGATTTTTGGGGTTACCTTCTCTGCCACACGATCAAATCTATTTCCATACTGTGAGACATACTCTGGGACGGCTTCTTAGGACAAATATTACAAACTTGAGGTTAAAAATTTGGAACACAAGACTTTGGAAAGGGCTTCTTAAAAAACAGGAATACATAAAACTGGACACAACGGCAACATGTGAGATTATCTTTCGAAAATTTTTGCAGGCAACACAAATCCCTTAGGTACTTAGAAAAATGAAAATAGTGATTACTCCTTTCAAATTTGACATATTACATAGAATATAGTCTACTATTTTCAACACTTTTTAGCCGGTCTCTTTACCGACTTTCTACATTGTCAGCCGTCTGCCCAGTTTCAAATCTTTTCTTGGACTCTACATTGTATAACATCTACACCGTTTCAAATCTGTTCTTCGACTCCTTTGCTTCGTTACATTTTACAAGAAACTAGCCAAAAATTTCCCTTCCGTCTTGCAGCTAACCTGTCCCCACAAACTCAAGAACCAAAACAATATCCCCTCGCTCGTATCGACAAAAAAACAAATTTTAAATGTTCCTTTATTGCCTAAACAAACAAATATTCTTTTTTTGACCCTCGACTAATAACGAAAAACAACTTTAATATTAGGGGAATTCATGGTTTATTGCGTTTTAACATAATACCTCTTTGGCGACAAAAAACTTGTTATTTTACCTAACATTGCAACACAGAGATAAAAACATATTTCCAGCGTTAATACGCATTTAAAAATCTCGTCAAAAAAAACTTGAAATATTTACAACGTACCTACATTTAACTTTATTGATCGATTTCTTGGTAGAAACAACAGGGATGTACCATAGAAATATTTTCTATACACTTTAAATAAAAAAAAACGCTACAATATTATTCAAACACTAAAAATAGTAAAAATAGAATGAATAGAATGAATGACACTAAATATTAATGTCCAATTTACATAGCCATTCAATTGCTTCTGGGAAACATTCCGCAAAGTCCTGGAGGTTTCCACGGTAGGCACGATTCAAGCAGTCTGAAACACAATGGCTTATGGTCTGTCTAGATTCTCCGCAATCGCACTGTGGACTTTCTGCACGACCCCACCTGAACAGCGAATTAGCACATTTACCATGTCCGGTACGTATACGATTAAGCCTTGCCCAAATGGACCGGGCAGATTTGATCCGATGAAACCATGAGTTGGGGTGGATATCTTAATATAGTCCAATTCTACTGTTGGCATCCATCTTGTTGTCCATTGCCTATGTATATCATAGGAATTACCAATTTTTCGGGCAGATCGTATTTTGTGGATTTCTAGATCTCAATCGTTGGTGCTCTTTTGAGATGTCTGGGATATCTTGATTTATTGGTAATTGTACGTTGGCTACAATTTTCTGATACTCTCTCACTAATGCTGCTGTACGGCGTAGATCTGGTGGAGCAATATTGCTCAGAGTAGGCAGCCATCTCACTGGCGTTGATTTTATTGTTCCAGTGATTATTCTAATGGTTTGGTTAAGTTGGACATCGATTTTGCTTGTATGTGCACTATTTAGCCATACTGGTGGACAATATTCTGCCACTGAAAAAACCAAAGCTAGAGCAGAGGTCCGAAGAGTATCTGCAGAAGCACTCCAAGTTGTTCCAGCAAGTTTTGATATTAAGTTATTTCGTGTTCTTAGTTTACCGGCTGCGTTTGTAAGATGACTTTTGAAGGTGAGTGTTCTATCAAGTGTGACGCCTAGATATTTGGGGTTGTTGTTATGTTTGATAGCTGTGTCATATAGAGTTACATTGAGAGTATCGCCCGCAAGTTGATTCGACAGGTGAAAGAGACAGGTTTCAGTTTTGCTTGTGTTAGGACGTAAGAGGTAAGAGGTAAGGAATATAGTTACGATATAATAAAATTTGTCATCACACTAACATTGGTGGCTAAAAATCATTAAAAAGTCAAACCTACCAAAATTACTATTCCAATATCTATAGAGAAAATATTATTCACCACATATTTTTACTGAAAAGCTGTTACATCAGTCCATCAATTATTTTTAACAATAATATTTTTTGCTCCCTGGGTAAATACTAACTAGATGGGTATATCGAGAGTAACAGCGTGAAGAAGAGAAAATACACTGCGCCTAACGAAAAAGGAGCCACCTAAAATGTTTGCCATTTTTTAAATTTTTACAACCACTCCTCATTCGATTTGGCATTGATATGATCAAATTTTGGATGTCGTTTTGAGGAAAAGCATCCCATTCTTCCATGAGCTCCAATCGAAACTTCTCACGACATATTGGAGCAGAATTCTGTTTTTTACCTTCGTTTGAGTTGGTCCCAAACATATTCAATCGGGTTCAAATCTGGACTTTGAGCCGGCCAGTTCATTTTTGACAGACCGACAGTTTCTAGATATTGCGTTACCATCCTGGCTAAGTGTGGCCGCGCGTTGTCTTCCATAAAAATAAAGTTTTCGCCGACACACCCAGCAGCAGGCATTACATGCTCGTCTAGAATTTCGGTAATTGTATCGGTGTGCATTCAACGTTCCTCTATCAACAAATACGATATCAGTACGGCCCTCCTATGAAATGCCTGCCCAAACCATTACCGAACCTCCTCCAAAAGCAACACGTACTCGTCGAACACAAGCAACATGTCGTTCCACACGTCTTCTGTATGTCTTGATGCGACCATCTGAGCCATAAGGAACCATCCTGAACTTATCACTAAACAAAACATTTTTCCAATCTTCTGTCCTAAGAGTTTCAAGTGCAGTTATTTGTACTTTAATATGAATTGATTCTTATGGAGGACAAGTTTACAAATTAGACATACTGTTGCAAAATTGCTGGGTTTTGTACATGATCAAACAACATTTAGTAATAGTAACATCCAAAGATTTGAAGCTAAATACTTTGCTAGGTTTGTACTATTTTTTATAGTTGGTCAGTGTGGTTAAAGTTTGAAATGATATTTGATGATATGGCTAGACAAGATGCTAGAATAGAAGCAGAGATTCTTTATAATGAATCTCCCGTAGGAACTAGGAACGAACTTGAGGTACTTATCAGATCGCAATAGATTATTTGAAGCTTCAATTTCAACGATTTCAACTTTTTATCAAAATTGTTGTAAGAAAATCCGTCTGATAGGACATTTATAATAGCTTTAATATTTTTTGTCACGCTCTTGTAACTAGGCTAACTGAAAAGTTGTTGAAACATTTTTGGAAAAATATTGATAAGGAGTTTAGATATGGCAACATTGCAAACCAATGCCTGCTACAAAGTAAAGTCTCATGTAAACATATTTCGTTAAAATTGCGGCAAATTTGGAAACTAATTAGCAGATACGTTTTATTGAACGTTCATTTGTTTCGGCGATATATGTGAAATTACGCATTTGTATACATTTTGGCAATATTAGCAGCGCCAACATTGTGATTACTATTTACCGGAACTGTAATGAGCAATTTTGTAAAATTGCACATAATCGGTGGTGCCGCATGTGTGAACTTGATTCGGTAGTTGGTACCGATGGGGATTCTAACTGCGTGAATTTTCCATTGTTGATTTAACTCTTTTGTAAAAACGATTTGAAAATGGTTAGAAATTGTTGCAAACAATGTTTTTTTTTACAGGAAATTCGTCGCGTTTAAAAAAAGTGCTAAAAAAATTTAACTACCTACGTCTACGGATTTGCAGCAAAATTGAATAAAAAATAGATTTAAATAAATCCAGATATAAATTTAAATAAGAAATAAATACAAGACCAATCAAATATATCGATTCATAAATTTCATCAATTCCGTTTATGTCTTGTTTTCTTTCTTTTATATTCCTTGATTTTCTCATTGATCCTATGGATATTGACTTGTTATCTTACGTTTTCATTTTTCTGTTTGACAATTTTGTCTATCCTAAATATGATGATGTCGAAAGGTCTATATAAAAAGAAGATGAAAAAAAAAAAGAAAATAATTATTACAATTTCCAGGCATATATTAAGAACGTTTTTAATGTAACAGGCAAGAATTGGCAGATTTTTGAGAAAACGCTTGAGTTGGCAGTCGACTTCTACAGGTTGTGGTGGAATTTCAAATGCCGCTTAATCTTGTTCAACTAACGAAACTTACACTTACAGGCGTAGAGAGGGTATTCAGAACACAAAACGACTTTTCAAGGCCCGTTCATTGTAAAAATGGACTGAAACAGAGAGATGGACTGTCGTGTCTCTTATTTAACCTTGCACAAAAAAAAGTAATTGGAGAGTGCCATATTAATATAAATGGCACCATCTTTAATAAGTCTGTGCAAGTGGTCGGATATGGAGATGACGTATACATTATTGCTAGGTCCACAGAATCTCTGATCAAATCATTTCGATCATTAATAGCATCTACACTAAGAATGGGATTAAAAATAAACGCACAGAAAACCAAGTATATGTATTAAACTAGATCACTCAATCAGATGAGGTGAAGATACAACGATCAGAGAAATTTTCGACCGAAGAGGACCAGTACGAAGACGAGCCAGAGAACGACCAAAATTTAGGTATCAAGATAAGAGGATGTTTTTAAATCCATCGGATTTAAAGCATGGAGAAGAGTTTTTCAGAGACAGGGGCGAATGGAAGATTGTTCTGAAGAAGGCTTTGGCTCATAACGAGCTGTAATGCAACTGATGATGATAATAATATTTACATTAAATTTAACTCCGTTGTTATAAAATTCTTTTGGTATCAATAATTCTAATAATAACGGGTGTATCGTAAGAGGAAGGGTCCCTTTAAGGTAAAATGTAAATAAAAAATAGTCAAAAAAAAATGGAACCTTAAATTATATTTTTTTGCGAATTCTTGCTAGTGAAAATTTGTCTAGATTTTTTATAGTTATAGCCTCCCCTACTGTAAAACTCTCGCACCACTGATTACGATACGACAAGAAAATGGCATCAAAACAACAGATAGTCTAGATGAGAGTGTTCTGAATACATATTTGTCATTCGCGAAGAATATAAAGTATCATTAATTAAAGAACAAAGAATGTAATACAACAAAAACTATAAGAATTGTCAAAAATAAAAAAACGACTCAATTAAAAAATTAAACCTAATCAGTTTAACTGAATTATTATTCAAATCGTATAAAATTTACAGGTGACCTAATTTTGAACCTCGTTTAAAGAATCAAAGGTTTTAGAGCACGCATTATACAACTCTTGATGATATATATCTGTGGTGTTTGGGAGAAACATGATAACTCCAAAATAGCGAAAATTTTGTTAAGTGCATCACTGCATTTTATTTTTGATTTATTTTCGTTTGATCTGACTATGGTATGTCCATCACGTCTAGAAAATGTGCCACAGCTTGGTATAATATCGATAAGTCCCTATTATTCAAATTTTGTTTGGTATAGTCCTGTTAAAATATTATATCATGTACCCGAAAATAAAACTAGACAATAACGTTTTGGTTCATATCTGATAATTGGTACTTATCATGTCTAAATCAAATAATATGCAAATTATTTTGGTAATTTTATGCTATGTCCCACTTAACATCTTTGATTCAAAGAAATATTATATTTAAGTAGCATTTTCTGTAAATTTTTTTATGTAAGTGGTAAATAACATGTATATATCAAACTTTTTTTTTCGTTGTTTTGTACTTATCTTAATTATTCATGAGCATTTGGTCGTATTCACGAACGTGTTGATCACTTTGTGTTAGTGTTAAGGTTTATCTATGGCTATTAAGTTACACTTAGTCAGTTAGTCAGTTTGTCTAAATCTTTCGAAGGCGAATGACGCAGTAAATGCGATCCAGTAATTTGGCAAACATGGCTTATAATACAAGTTCTCGTATTACAAAAATAATTGAGATGTCTGTCCTTTGGCGCAAATAACTGCAAAAAAAAAATAAAAAAGGGCCAGGGTCCAATGCAACGGAAGTTAAGAAAAAGTCATTCTGATAAAAAAAGAAAGGGTGAGGAATACATTACTGCTAAAGGTAAGAACATTTCAGCTAAAATTTCGATACCTGTGTCTACAAACTGTCGAGCAAAATGTCATGAAAAGACTCTGCCTCTGTTGATCGAAAGCAAATTTTTAGAGACTACAGAAACTTGACAACTAGGGATACACAGAAACGTTATTTGGCTAGTTTAATAACAGTAAATCCTAAAGAAAGGACACGCCGTGGTAACTCAGTCAAAAATAGGCAATTTACAGTTCTTTATAAGTTGGAGAATATGGATGGTAATATCTGTTAATGTTGCTTTTTGAAAATATTGGGCGAAACCAGAGGTTTCTTAGATGACGTTGTTAAAAAAAAAGAAAGCATCTCCTACTTCTATCATACTCAAGTCCGATTTAAGAGGTATGCAGCCGTCAGGTAACAAGCGCTCAGAAGCAGATATCTTATTTGCTCGAAATTTTATTAATATATTTCCAAAATATGAAAGCTACTACAGTAGAAGTCACATTTCAAAGCAGTATTTAGGGCAAGAATTAAATTTACAAATCTTATACAGGCTATATAAAGAAAAATGCAATGACACAAAATCTAATGCAACTGACACCCCCTTGAGTTTAAATGTTTTTCGAAACTTATTTAAAAATCTTAATTTAAAGTTTAAGAAGCCATCTAATGACGCTTGCAAAACCTGTGATTCATTATTTCTGAAAATAAAAAGCTGTGCCTCCGAAGAAGAAAAAAAAATTAGAAAATGAACGCCAACAACACCAGGATAAGGCTTCCTTTCATTATACAACAAAACAAGGCGACAAAGAAGAAAGTATGCGGAGCTTAGGCAAGCTTGTAGTAGTTGCATTTGATTTGCAGAAGTGTTTGGCTACACCTAATTTGACATCTAGTGTGTCTTTCTATAAAAGAAAGTTATGGACTTTCAATTTAACGATCCGCAATATCACCACAAAACGGACATATTGTTATGTGTGGCACGAAGGTGTAGCTCAACGAGGAGCTGATGAGATCGCATCTTGCTTATTTCAGTTTATTAAAGACTTGCCAGAAGAGGTAGAAAAACTAGTCCTCTATTCTGATACGTGCCCAGGTCAAAACCGAAATAATATATTACCGATTATGTTTTTAAAAGCACTTGAAGAAAAGGAAACTCTAAAAGAAATTGATCATAAGTTCCTAGTTCCTGGTCATACTCATTTAGAATGTGATACAGACCATGCTACCATAGAGAGATTTGTGAAAAAAAGAAGCGCCACAATTTCAGTTCCACAGGACTGGGTATCAGTATCAATTAAAATGACGAGCCCTTGTTTTGGCGTAAAATTTATGAAACAAACTGACTTTTTCGGATTTTCCAAACTTCTAACAACGCATGTTATAAAAAGAAATGTTGATAAAGATAAAAATTTTTTTGTTTGGAACAGCATATTTTGGTTACATTACAAAAAGGATAATGATATAGGCTTCAAATATACATTAGATCCCAATGAACCTTTCGTTCAATGTCCATGCTAAGAAGAGGCAGGTTAACTTCCATGTCTAATATTCAGATACTTCCAGCTTATAATGATCCTCTACCCATAGACTATTTGAAATATAAAGATATTCTCGAGCTACTACCCTTTATAGATCCAATCTATCATGGATTTTACCATTCGCCTCAACATACTCAAACCAGTACCACACAATATACAAGCGACAGTGATGAAAATTTCGAAGCGTAAGTTTTAATTTGGTACAAGTAAAGCCATATATTTCCACAGCAGTGTTTTCCAATACAAAGAAATTGACCAATAATAGTTTAAGTTCTCTCCTCTTTGACCGTTATCTCCATTAAAATACTTTTTAAATCTCTATATTTTTGATACAAATATGATATGTGCCATTATATCAAAAACAGAAATGTTAAAACATATTTTGCTTGTTACATCTGTTATAGCACTTAATAAAGTATTTAATGAAATATATTTGGTTTTTTATTTTGTTGCCTTCGATTTAAGAAACCTTCTGGAATGTTAAAATCGCTCTACTGAAAAACATACATTTTGGAGTTATCATGTTTCTCCCAAACACCACAGATATATAAAAGATAACCAACCCTTTACTTCCGCCTCCCTCTCCTCCCTGTAGTTTTCCTTCTATTATGGCCTTTTGGCCCATTTGTGCGTTTTACGACATTCTAAAAGCACATACACGAATAATCCATTACGTCTTACGAGAAGACGGTTATAAAGTTAAATTTGCATGTAGAACGCGCAAAGCAGAGCCCTTAGGGCTCCGCTAAATTATGTATTGTTTCAAATTTTGAATTAATTATTGTTTACTTTATATGTCTTTGCTATATGTATTATAAGTACGAGTACGTACAAGTTTTCGGCTTTTGCTTTGTGTACTGATAACTGATAAAATTCTACTTGGATTACTGCAATTAGGGTTGATTGTTTGATATTCAATGTGTTCCGGATTCTATCTAAAATCTGTTTAAATTTCAAGTCCTATCGAAGGTTTTAAGCTCGTCTTAACGCCGTCTCTAGGGTTGGTAAAAAACTGAAAAATAATTGGGGTTTACTTAGTAAAAAAATTTTGTAACGCCATCCGTTTTTAAGATACAGGGCGTTAAAGAAAAAAAATTTACGCATTTTTTACGATTTCGCCGAAAGTACTGGCAACATTGTAATTAAATTTTATACGAATATGTTTTGGAAGCTGATACATCCGATGAATTTGTTTTTATATCTGATTCTCATAGAGGGCGCTAGTTACATGGATCGATCGTACTAAGTATTAGTCAATATAACTTTTTTAAAAGTATAATTATTAATTAAAATTTCAAGTAATCTTAAACATCACTCAATTTTACACGAAAAAGGTACTCTTAGTAAAACTCGATATTGTGTACCATTTTCGGAACATTTTGATTTGAAAATTATCATGATACAAATACAAACAGATAAGATACCGCGCATGTGGGCGTGGCTTATGCATGACTTTTGTGACGTCAACTTGTGCTAAATTTGGTCATATTGTGTTTTGACGTTTATGTACATTTACGGTTCATAGCCAATATTTAATAAAATAATATTTTAAAAGTGTTACAAGGCTTTAAATTTTTCCCGATATGAGGTGTGCAGTGTATGGTTGTGCCGTTGACAATATGTGCAAGAGTTTTGTACCCGGTACAGCATTTTATAGCTTTCCAAATGACAAGGAAATGCAAGCTGTTTGGAAACATTTGTGTAAACGCCAGGATAATTTTAATGTTTAATTTTCTCATGTTTGCTCTAAGCACTTTGTTGAAAGTGATTGAAGTGATGAATCGGTCATTCTGGTTGGCAAAATATAAAACAGAAGTCAACTACTTTATAAGTTTATAGAAGACGTTTCGCTTTATACTTCTAAAGCTTAATCAGTTCTAACTCAATATGTAGTATTAAAGATGTTATTATATATGTACTTAAGTTTACTCATTATTTAGAACTGGTGAGTGTTTTGTTTTTCTTTATTGGAGAACCATCTCTAAATGAAGCCAAATGTACGTTTAAAATTTTGTTAAATCTTCGTTTCTGCGAATGATATTATTTTTTGCAAAGTTTTTGTGTCCTTTGTTTCTGTTTTTTTTTTTAATTTAGTTCTAAATAATGAGTAAACTTAAGTACATATATAATAACATCTTTAAGACTACATATTGAGTTGAACTGATGAAGCTTTAGAAGTATAAAGCGAAATGTCTTCTATAAACTTATGAAGTAGTTGACTTCTGTTTTTTATTTTGCCAACCTGAACGACCGATTAACCTCTGAATTCACTAGTTGAATAATTTATTAATATATATATATATATATATATATATATATATATATATATATATATAGTTAGGAGATTAAATAATTATAACCATATTTTAGCATATCCTGAAGAAGCTAATAAATTTTTGTAAAAGCTAAATAAAAGAACAAAGAGTTTTACTTATTCTGCCCTATTAATGACTGCAACCTCACTGCAACCTCAAAAGAAATAGTTTACCTAACGTGTCAGTCAATAATACCTAACTACTATATATAAATTATATATTGTATGAAAATCACATTCCATAGTTTGCAATTTGTGGCATTCGGCCATGGCTCCCTCCATCAAACTTCACTCTTATGGGAAAATTGTTATTTTTTACATACTTTATACTAATTTAAATACTTAAGCTTAAATTCACGTAGTAAAAAAAACATTTAGTAAATTATATTAGAATTTCAACAGTTCGTTTCATCCGCAAGCATGAATACATTTTGAAAATTTAGCACAAGGTGACGTCATGCGCGTGAGTGTACGCTCTTTGTGCGTGGCAATATCATATCTGGTATCCTTATGTCATGGAAAATTATGAAGTAATAAGTGATGCTGGTAGTAATGATAAAGTTCTAATAAGTATACCTCTATTTTCTCCAAGTGTGCCATGGAAATCTGACATTTATTGATTGTTATGACGATAAATCAACAATAATTAGAGTTTTGAAACCTTGCTATTTGTAAAATCAAATCAAAATGTACTCAAGTGTTGTATACATTGACATGTTATTAACCTTAGGCGAATATTTAGGATTTTCTAGTGCAGCTGTGGCACATTATGCAGAAAAGTTTTCTAGAAGAAACTTACCAAGTAAAAAAACATTTAGAGAAGTTGAACGACGTTGTCGAGAAACTGGGAATGTGAGACCAAATGAAATAAATACTGGTAGACCAAGAACAACAAGAACAATTAATAAAGAAAATAATATTTTAAATTTACTTGATCAAGATCCAACAGTTAGCGTAAGGAATAAAGCAAGGCCAACAAATTCTTCTTCTTCAAGTACTTGGCGGATACTTAAAGAACAGCAATTACATCCTTATCATTACGGACAAGTCAAAGAGCTCTTGCCAGATGATCTACCGGTAAGAGTGGTTTTTGCAAAACATTGCAACAAAAGACAGCCCACAATCCAAATTTTTTAAAATGCATTCTTTTTACGGACGAGGCCACCTTTACGCGACAAGGTATGTTTAACTCCTATAATGCACACTACTGGTGTGATGAGAATCCACGAGTCAAACGGGTATCACATTACCAACCCTCATTTAAAGTTAATGTTTGGGCAGCATCTTTAGGTAACAAATTAATAGGTTATCATATTCTACCTGGAAATTTAAATCGTGATATGTATCTTGATTTTTTAAACAATTCCTGATTCGACATATTAGAAGATTTAACGCTAAATGAGCGAAGATCTTTATTTTTTATGCACAATGGAGCTCCACCACACTTTGATAGGAGGTGTCGTAATTATTTGAGTAATCATTTTCCGAATCGATGGATTGGTAGAGGTGCAGAAGCTCCGATTCACTGGCCTCCTCGGTCACGCGATTTTAACCCTTTGGACTAGTAGACCTGCCTTTGGCAGGTTAGTCGTATATTAAGGAGGTCGTCTATGCTACAGAGGTAAATTCACGACAAGAATTGAAAGAAAGAATTCAACGTCAATTTAATGACATCATAGCTGATCCCCTAGTATTTAGAAGCTTAATGGAAACTTTAGAAAAAAGGATAGACTTGTGTATTCGCGAAAACGGAGGACATTTTGAATACTTACTGTAATTGAATTTTATTTTATATTCTTGGTCATTAATTTAATTTTCTTCTTCTGAGTTTCCTTTAAGTACTAACTATTTTATACCAGCATAAATTATTACTTCATAATTTTCAGATCCAAATATTCCGAAAACGGTACACAGTATCAAGTTTTACCAAGAGTACCCTTTTCGTGTAAAATTGAATGATGTTTAAGTTAATTTAAAATTTTTATTAATAATTATACTCTTAAAAAAGTTATATTGACTAATACTAGTACGATCCGTGTAACTAACGCTTTCTATGAGAATCAGATATAAAAACAAATTTATGGGATGTATCAGGTTTCAAAACATATTTGTATAAAATTTCATTACAATGTTGCCAGTAGTTTCGGCAAAATCGTAAAAAATGCGTAAAATTTTTTTTCCAACGCCCTGTATCTTGAAAACGGATGGCGTTACAAAAATTTTTTGCTAAGAAAACCCCAATTATTTTTCAGTTTTTACCTACCCTAGAGACAGGGTAACGTTTTTTTGAAATACCCTGTATATTTATGATGTTTCCTACATCTAAACTCCCTATTTATACATCCTTATATCATATTGAATGCAAATCTAAAACGACAATTATTATCACTGCAGAATCTGTTTAATCCGTTTATCCAATCAGCATAAACAGTAACTTATTATCTTTAAGAATTATCTTCAAAACACCTTTGGGTTACGAAATTCATGAGTGATATTCAAATTTGTATATATGATTCATATACATATGCATATATTATGCATATATAGTGCATGTCGTTATTGCCGTATAATAATTACTTCACCTGAAACCCGCCAAATCCGCTTAATGTGGTAAATTCGATGCTGACGTCATCGCTGCTAATGCAACTCGCTTATAACAATGGATTATTTAAATCAAGTTCATCTGCTGGATATAATCCGACATCAAAAAAGTATCAACTGCGTACTATATACCACTGTAGTGCTGTTATTGTTGTTTTTGCCCGAATGATTCAGAAATAGTATAGTTTATACAGTGTTTATTTAAAAAAGTGAGGTTTTTATCTTGATTATTTTAAGGGATTGTACTTTTTTGCCGCATCTTTGGTTAAGAAGAAGTTAAAAAGGAATTTTTATGGCACTCTACCGACTATTAAACTGTCACGGAATTTCCCTGACTACAAAAGGTTTTTAATCCTTTCCTTTTGTAATCCCGAGTATGAATGTACACGACTCAACTGTACAACAAAGTACAACGTTCAACAGTATAGAAAAGATATAACATCATAGTAACCTAATTATGTTAGTGTATGGCAATATTAGTACCACATAACTTTTTGTCATATTTTCTATTTCTGTTATATTAGTAACGAAGATCAGGAATAATAAGTTTACCTTTATGTGGAACTCCTGCTTTGATCAAGTAGTGGTCTGACAGAAAATTGTTGCGACTATATAGAGTTCCTATTTGCAAAAAACAATTTCATAATATAATAGTTAATCACAAATATGTTATTAAAATTCATTAATAATAATGGAGAATACTGATGGAGTTAATTGTATCCTTCATTTATTTCGGTGAAGTTATTCAATATGAAAATCTTAGGTTTCTTTTAGACATAAACGTAACAAAGGAAATCCAAGCTCCAGCGGACATGAAATTCCCTGAATAATTTGTTCTCTTGTACGAAGATTACAGAGGCACTCGTGGAGACGATTGGTCACTGGCCCCTTAAGCTTCTTCCCTCCCCAACAATCACACAAACATAACGTTAAAGAGGTTTTACTTAGTATGGTTGGTATTATGCTCCTTTTCTCTGGTTAACCTTTATTGAGATTGGTAAACCAAGGAGAAACGCTCATAACCCCATCCCCTAAAGAGCGAACATATAATGCAATAATTGTGTTACGCCAGCCCTTGCTACGCCCCTTATCGAATGTACTAGGCGTTTGGAGAACATCTACATCTGTTCTAATGTTCCGACAATTCCACATACACATTTCAGAGAATGCGGCGAACTATATATAACGGCTATTAAATTTTAGGGGTTAGTCTAATAAATATATTTGTACCGTTAAATAAATTAACGTTATAAATTCAATGTGTTTTAGTGTTAGTGTTAAAAGACTGTAAAAAATTCAAATAATCATCAAGAATTTAATAGTCAATCTTTTAAAATTTACAAATATTAAACTAAAGCGACTGATTTCTTTAAAACAGAAACGTTGAATTCAGAGTTTTGGCATAAGTTTAAAAACGTTTTGTAGTGCAATAAATTTAACACGTTCGCGGACACTATGACATAAAAAAGGGTTCGTAGAAACGCACATCTGTTAAGAACATCATTTTATCGAAAAAATAGGCTAGCCTGATTTATTATGAAAAAAACATATATTTTTGACAAAAAAATAGGAAGCGGCAAATACCGTCTTGTCCCTAGTAAAGTCTATTTTCGTGAGCTGGATATAAGACGGCGGTTCCCGTCACACAAAAAAATGGGAGTGGAGGGGACGAATTAATTAAAAACAACAATTTTATTGTCTATGGTAATCTTCAATATCAAATGATAGGATTTATTTGGATCTTTTCTTCTTCTTCTTCAGGTGCCATCTCCGCTACGGAGGTTGGCAATCATCATAGCTATCTTAATTTTTGAGGCAGTAGCTCTAAATAGTTGTTTTGAGCTGCATCCAAACCATTCTCTCAGGTTCTTCAGCCATGAAATTCGTCTTCTTCCGATGCTTCTTCTGCCATCTATTTTTCCTTGCATTATGAGTCGCAGGATGCCATACTTATCGCCCCGCATCACATGTCCGAGGTACTGTAGCTTTCTTTCTTTAATTGTAAGTTCAATTTCCTTCTCTTTGCCTATTCTTCTCAGTATTTCATTGTTTGTAACTCTATCTACCCAGGAAACCCTCATAATTCTTCTATAGGTCCACATTTCAAAGGCGTTAAGTCGTCTCATGGTATCTAGATTTAACGTCCATGATTCCACTCCATAATATAGTACACTGTATACGTAACATTTTGTTAGGCGTACTTTAAGAGCTTTGGATCTTTTGGGTTTGGTATTTTATCGAAAAAGTGCATGCCAGAATCAGTGTTCCTGTTTGCTATTTGTTGATCCAACATGGTGCTCGTCTTCACCAAGTTTCTGCCATCTTGCTCATCTTTATCAATTCCTAAATATTCTTTTACAATTTCTTTGCAAAACTGAAGTAACGATAACTGTGTGTCTAACGTTCTTTTTATGTAAAATGCATTCCAAAGAGAAATGTCTAGTAGATGGAACATTACTTTTTTCTACCATCTGATACTTTTTCTTGGAGATAAATAATAACTAATCATCTGGTCACTTTGGTCAATGCCAGACATAATATTGTTATAATTAACTACTTCCTCAGGTTTTACCTTTTCAACGCCATACCTGTTTTTAGCGGTAATCGATTTGGTATCGAGGTAATGCAAATAAAATCCCATTTATCCCTCCATTTTGAAACGTATACTTGACCACATCGGCTCGAACGGTGTTTACCTTTCTTTAACTTGGCTTTTACCATTGCGGCAGAATTTATTTTACGATCTTTTCGTAAGGTACCAGTTGTATGGGTTTTTCGACAAAGAAAGGAATCTTAGAAAGAGAGAGGCTATTATAAAAGTTGTCCATGAAGATATGATGTCCACGATCTAGGTATGACTCCGCCAGAGAGAGAACTAGTTGCTCAAGTTTTTTTTACACCAATTGCTTCTGTTGTTTTTTCGGAATATGTTTTTAAATTTAGCACGTAACCATCGCTGGTACAAACAGAGTAGAACTTTATTCCGTACATGGCGCTTTTACTTTTAATATACTGCCGAAAGCTCAACCGACCGTGAAATAGCATTAGTGACTCGTCTAAGGACAAATTTTCTGGAGGAACTACGGCACTTCTAAAGTTTGATAATAAACTAGTCAAAAGTGGTGTAACCTTTCGTAGTTTGTCATCAAGGTTTTCGTCAATCTGTCTGTAAGAGCAACTAAAACACCTTAGAAGTTCTTCAAAACGTCTTCCAGAAAAATGACGATGAAAAACTGGGCTGTAATAAAATGGATCCATCGAGAAACTTCTCCTTATTGGAGGACATTTGGAGTGATTCTGTAAGATATACAGAGCTAGGAATACCTTGAGTTCAGGTTTAGTTACTGGTTTAATAGTTTTATATCTATAATTTCGTCTGTGTGGCCTTTTGGTAGTCTTCAAAATGTCAGCATAGGCATTCTTATAAGTAACAATCGCGTTCATAACGTCTTCATCTCAAAACTTTTCAAAACTTTCGGCTGCAGTCGGTGTAGTTTCAAACACATATTGAATACACTACCAGCATTATCAAACTGAAAATCGGGAATACACTAGTGTAGTAGTGTTTGCTATGTAAAAAATTGTCAATAAACATATCTATCTATCTATCTACTACTAGTTCACAACAAAAAACTGATTAGAAATTATTTACAGTGTACATAATACAGATTAGGTACAAATAAACGAATAACTGGATATTTGTTGGCATAAGTATTTTTTTATTTTTTTGTTCAGTTTTTGCATTATAAAATCCAAATATAAAAATTAAGTACTTATTGACATCAAACACATAAAACTGCTTTGCACTAATTTAAACAGAGTGTATAACTTTTACAGTATAAAAATGTAGGAAGACATTATTCACGTGCATTCTCCAAAACAAAAGCCAGGTCAACTGCATGGCAAAACGTATGCAGAGAATTTTACGAAATATTTTTTTGTGTGCTGGGTCATCAATCCTGTTCGTACGGGGAAACCAATATTATACCAAGCTGTTTGTTTGGACGGCATATCGCGTCTTGTCCCTGTGTGACTAACGGGATATGCCGTCTTGTCCGCAAACGTGTTAGTGTGTACCTGATACTAATTTTTTTAATTCTCTGGCGTAAAGACTTAAATACACATATAAAAAGTACTGATAAAGTGGAAGAGAAGTTATAGGTAATTAGGAAAGTAAATGTGTAGCTTACATGCTATTTTTGGCAAGGACAAATATGTTTAAGTAATATATGTAGTCCTCTTCATTTCATAGACTAAACATAAATGATTGGTCACGCAAAACATATCTGTATTTTACATATCTAATTAGATAATATCTCATTAAGCTTTCAGCAATGATGCCTAACTCTATTGGCTTTATTATCCAAATTTATATTTGTCTCCATCAAACAGTAACTTAAATACATCCGATAAATGTCCCAATCAATTTTCGTGCTGGAACGCGTGCTAGGAATAACATGTTTAATATGCAAACACACATACCGCCAGCCTATTATTTCGTTTTGTCATTATCAATTTACAGTTTAGTTTATTTCAATCAAACATCGGATTGGTGGTGAAACCACACCCTGCTGCAGTTCAATACATAATGTGCTCTGATAAATTTCAACATAAATAAATTTAATTTGAGCCGAAATGGTTTTAGAACGAATAAAATAGTTGAATGTGAAATTTTGCTAATGACCAGGTGACCAATTCCTAAAACTTTACTATCCTTATTAAAAAAAGTTGTCATTTGTTTGAAATCTTTGAAAACACGTTGTAGTAGATCTTAGAGATGGAAAACTAAATGGAGGCGACATAAAAGGTTGTAACTGGGTAGCGCTTGTTTATACAAGTTAGCGGTACGAGAGAATAGAGAATAATTTTTACACAATTTTTTAGTTTATATTGATTAAATATATTTTGACACATCATAGGCATAAAGACCAAGATAATGATGATAAAAATTTAAGTTGCTTGCACAGACAACAGTCTTCTTCTTCTTAACATGCCATACACCAAAGTGCGTAGGCGACTATCTCATTACTAGAATTCTGTTCTTGGCGGCGTGACACAGCTCACCTGTATTGTGTATTCCTGTCCATTCTTTAATATTCCTTAACCAGGACAATTGTTTGCGGCCGGCTCCTCTCCTACCTTCGATCTTCCCTTGTAGGATTAACTGTGGTATTTCATATTTTGCTCCTCTCAATATGTGCCCAAGGTAACCAATCTTACGTTTTTTTATTAAATCAAAGAGTTCTCTTTCCACGCCGGCTCTATTAAGGACGTCATCGTTTCGAACTCTATCCACCCAAGGTATGCGCATCATTCTTCTCAATGACCACATTTCAAATGCTTCAAGTTTGTTGATAGATGTTTTTTTCAAAGTCCACGTTTCCATGCCATAAAGCAAGATGGACCATATGTAGCACTTGACCATTCTGTAGCGTATTTCGAAGTTTAGGTGTTGATTACATAGGAGCGGTCTGAATTTCACAAAAGCTTGTCTTGCCATTTGTATTCGGGTTTTTATCTCGTGTTGTGGATCCGATTGGTCATTGATTGTGGTGCCAAGGTATTTAAAAGTTTTCACGCGATTTATACGATTGTCACCTATGCATAATATCGGGTTTTCTGGAGGGTTTCTGCTAATGACCATATATTTCGTTTTCAAAATGTTGATTTTGAGGCATATTTTTTACCTATGCTATTCACCCTATCAAGTAATAACTGCTGATCTTCCAAATTATCAGTTATAATGACTGTGTCGTCCGCATAGCGTAGGTTGCTAATTGGTATGCCGTTCACCTTAATGCCTAATTCCGTATCTTCTAGTGCTTCCGCAAATATATTTTCAACATATAAATTAAAAAGCATCGGAGAGAGTATGCAGCCTTGTCGGACACCTTTCCGGATTTCAAATTCATCCGTATATTGGTCTTGATCAATCCTCACCTTTGCCATTTGGTTCCAGTATAGATTCTGAATAATTCTGATCTCCTTCTGGTCAATGTTGGCCCTATGTAGTAGTTCCATCATGATATCATGTTTAACATTGTCAAATGCCTTCTCGTAGTCGATGAAGGTGAGGTAGACATCTTTTCGTTGATCTAAGCAGTTTTGTATTAAGGTGTTCAAACATAAAATTGCCTCTCTTGTTCCTAGTCCTCCCTTAAAACCGAATTGTGTTGACCCGGTAAGTTCTTCTAGTATCTTATACATTCTTAAGTGTAATATCCTAAGGAAGAGTTTCAATAAGTGACTCATTAAACTGATTAAGCGGTGTTCATTGCATTTTGTGGCATTAGCTGTTTTTGGGATCATCACAAAGGATGACTGCAGCCATTCTCGCGGAATGTAACCAGTATCATAAATTCTATTGAACAGCCTTACCAAGATTTCTATATTCTCCTCGTCTAGTAGTTTTATTGCTTCTATATTAATTTCATCTGGACCTGTTGCTTTATGCATCTAGACAACAGTCTAGATGATCATAAAAACACGTTCACCAATCAGAGCACATAACAATTACACTCAAGCACCAATCACTTGAATTAATTAATGTTTGTGTACAAACTTCCACCGTACATTTTCATTTTTCAATGTAAATGTGCAACATTTTACAGTTCTATAATAAAGTTACGGTCTTAGAACAAAAAAGTGTAAAACTGATTGAAAAAAGATACTGACAAAACATCGCAGCAGCGTTTTACGAGTTCTCATAAAACTTTAAACGGTGTTATTTAAATTTTCAAATGATGTAAATATACATCGCCTCGCGAAACAAAAGACAAGCTAGCATGTTTCCAAAACAAAAACCGGGAAATGAAATTCGGCGGAGCATTTTTCACAGTTTAGAATGGGGCAATGTCAATAAATTTACATTCGTAGGGAAAGAAAAAGGGACATTTATGGAGCCAACAACCGAACTTGCCATTCGCATATTTGATTAAACAAGGAGAACATAAATTTAGCTGTATGCTATAATACAAAATTCACTTTTGCATGAATTTTATACGACATGTATATTTCCACTTGCGTCTTTTCTTAGCTCCCCTGGAAGATACATTTATGTTGTTATTGACTTTTATTTTAGAAGTGTCATCAAAATGTATCTAAAATATAGAAATATAATGGGCTTACACAAACTATAAAATACAATTAAGGAAATAATAATAACATGGTCAAACAAAACACAAACATTACAGAAAAAATGTTTTCTTCTTAAGTGCCTATTCAGCCAAGCAGACAAAATCTGCGAAGGTAACATTTACAAACCACAATGGACAGCGTCCTCCGGTATTGTGAAACGCTCAACCTCTGCCACTGAAAGATGATATAAAATATTTGGGAATGTACTTGGATTGCTGGCTCACATGAAGAAACCACATCTGTACAAAGCGAGAACAGCTAGGCCTTAAACTCAGCAAATTATACTGGTTAATATGTCGAAAGGTTTAAACAAAATTTTGACATATAAAGCTATTTTCAAACCTATTTGTTTAACTATAAGGTACAGCAGCTGGATCCAGTATCGATATTCTTAAAAGATTTCAATCGAAAGTTCTTTCACGAGAACTCAAAGTGACAACTGTCAAGGAAGTCACCAAACTCTGGAAACGATAGGGGAAGAGAATAACAAACCATCTCAATTATCTAGCTTAGAATTTAATTACTCAAACTTAACAAAATCAGAGGAAGGCACAAGCTAAAAACCTTAAGCACAAACTTCTACAAAAGTAAAAGGACAAACAAAATCTAATTGACAATATTCCAGTGCCAAGAATACACAGAAAATTCGCAATGGGCAGTTTTCTATGAGACACTTTTTTTAATAATATTAATATTGTTAAATATTCAGAAAATTTATATATAAATTTGGTTTTATAACGTCTTACGACGTTGTTCGACTCCCAAACGCCACTGTATTATGTTTTGAGTTAGGTCTTCGTCCAGATTTCGAACGCTAATCGCTTTCCTAACTCCCAGGTTCTAGCTCTGTGGTGGTCTTCCACGTTTCCTCTTCTCTGGGGGTTGCCACATCATCGTTTTTTAAGTCATCTTTCGTCCCCCCATTTGGCTCACATGCCCATACCATATGAGCTGTTTTCTCTCAATATCCTCAACTATAGTGTCCTTTATACCCATTTGTTGTTTTATCGCTTTATTCCGTATTCTGTCGGCTCTTGATATCCTCATCGATCTTCTGATGGCATCCATTCCGTGGCTTCTACCTTTTTCTTATATTTCTCGATTATTCTCCATGTCTTAGCTCCATAAAGTAGGCTAGTTTTAACTATTGTCTCATAGATGTTCCATTTTATTTTCTTTGATATTTCTTTACTCCATATAACTCCGTTCAAACATGCTATAGCTCTTCGTGCTTGTACAATTCGATGTTCTATTTCTCGTTCGACTTTTCCGCTACGGTCGAAGATGATGCCCAGGTATTTATATTAGTCACATGGATTTATTTTTTGATTGTCATCGATATCGAGTTGTTCTGCTTCAGCTCTAATTGAGAGGTATTTTGTCTTTTCTAAATTAATATTTAATCCCCATTTCTGGTATTCTTCAATTAGTTTTTTAAGCATGTATTCCATGTCGTCTTTGTCTATTAAGATCACCACCTGATCATCTGCAAACTGTATATATGTAATCCTGATCGTTCAGTTGTATACCCATTCCTTTGACTTTCCTTTTTCATTGTTTCAGAGCTGCAGAGATATAAATCTTAAATAAAGTCGGAGAGATACAACATCTTGTCTGAGACCCTTAGTAACTGCAAATTTTTCAGCTAAGAGGTTTCCGATAAGTTTGAACCATAATATAGATCTTTGAGAGCACTAACAAATGTTTAATGTGTGTGTGATGTGCCCAGGACTTCCCATATTTTATTCAGAAAATTTACTTAATGTAAATAGAGAATTAATATTGTAAATACTAGATTGTAAATATATTGGACATGATGGTTCTAGCTTGCGAGGGGAAAAACACCGAACTGAGTAGGGGCTTTTCAGCACTTCACGAAAGATGGACTGGGCGGGAGAAGTTGTTAACTCCGATACGGCACGTCCCAATGATTGATAGGAAACGTTCCGGTAGATATGCAGGACATGTGCGAATAGGGTCCAACCAAATAAGTACCTGCGCATTAATTGAGGGCATGACATAGAACAGCAGCTATGTCATTAATGCACTGGGGCTGTAGGTCTAGTGTAAATTACTCACAGCCGACAACTACATCTTAGTTCAACCGGCTGTGGGACTGCAATCAGGCAGGTAACGGAAAATCACCTGATTATCTTCTCAGAGGGTGTTATGAAATGACGACTAAACAAGAAAAAATTCTGTGCTCTGCAGTCTGGCCAGCAACCAGCGCCATATCGATTCCGGGTCGAATGATGTGAAATGGACGACCGGCCAGATAATTGTGGACGACCAGACAATATCTGCGAAAAGGGATACTGGAAGATCAAACTTAAATTTACGCAAAAAAACACCGCATCGCAACATGGAGTGTTAGGGGGCTGCTACAGCCAGGTAAATTGTATATATTAGAAAATGAACTGATCAAAAAGAAGATAGATATCTATGAGATATCTGAGACACACTGCAAAGACCAAGGACATTGGGAGGCCACTTACTACGAAGTTTTCATGTCAGGACCTAATAAATCAGGACATAAAGGCGTAGCAATATTAATTCAAAAACGATGGGCAAAATATGTACATGAATACATTCCAGTAAATGATTAAATAATCAAAATAACTCTAAACGCAAAAAGAGCCAAAATGCATATTATACATGTATATATGTCAACATCTAAAGCGGCAGAAGATACAGTAGAAGAAACCTGATACATGAAACCATCTTTAACATAAAAGAACTAATGATGATAATAGGAGATTGGAATGTAACAATAGAAGCATGGCTTCTATTTTTGTAAAGCGAGTGAAATAAACGAGGTGAAGAGCTTCTTCAACTTGCCATCGATGTGGATCTTAGTATAGTAAATACAATATTAAAACATTATCCGTGGATATTATCAACATGGTCTTCGCCTTCATGACGATACAAGAATCAAATAGATTGTATTCTTGTCAATAAACGATGCGATCGAGTAGCTTAATAATCAACTTGAAGAGAAAACTAACTGCAGACTGTGGTTCCGACCACAGCTGGGTACGCTGACCCTGGTTATCCATTATTATTCAATATGTACATACTAAAGACATTGTTAAACAAACTTTTCTAAGAAATATATGGCCGTAGCGCATTACTTGTGACTCTTTTCTTTAGGATATTAAAATCTGACCACTGGCATTGGAGCACACTAGTATATGCCCATTTTTCGGTCTACACCATGTTTACTTGGGTTTCGATCAGTTCACTATTGTTTAACTAGTGTTTATTTTTATTATTTTTTAAGCAAGAGCATTTTACTAGGGATCTGTCCAAATAGATTTTAAATAAGGTAGATGATAGACAGCAGCCTTGTCTTACTTACCCTTTGTTGTTTGAAAAGGAGGGGTGATTACTGATATATAAGTTTCTCTATTTCTCTGCACCCGTTTTTCCATTGCAACGTTTAATGTGAAAATATTATCCATAGTGGAGCGTCCGGCCCTAAATCCCGCTTGTTCTTTGGATTGTTTGTCTTTAATGTCATTTTCTATCAGGTTTCGTAGTACTTTTGAGTATAGTCGGCCTATAGTAGCAATCACTGCGATCCCTCTATAGTTTTTAGGATCCGTCTTTGTATATTTCTTGTGTATTGGAGAGATATACGATTGTCTCCATTCTTCTGGAACTTCTTCTCCATTTAAGCATCTTTCAAATAATTTTCGGATCATTTCAAACAGTTTTGATTATCCATACCTAATCAACTCTGGATGTATTCTGCCTGGGCCTGGAGATTTTCTTAATTTCATTCCCTTAACTGCTTCTTTCACTTGTTCTATCGATATTCTTCCTTCTACTTCCACTTGTTCATTTGTCTGTTTAAACCTTTCTCTTCTCTCTGTTAATAAGTTCTCAAAATGCTCTACCCATGTGTTCTCTGGTATTCTATTTATTTTTACTTGGTTTTTTTGTCGTCCTTTTCATCGATTTTATAGTTCTGCAGGCTTCAGAGCTCTTTGTCCCTCCTATCTGGTTGTATAGGTCTTGTTATTTTTGTTCCCATGCACTATTTTTATTTTTAACCACTTCTCGTTTGACTTCTTTTTTCAAGTTTTTATATTGTTGTTTTGTTTGTTCGTTTCCCTGTTGTAATAGCTTTTGATATACTTCCTTCTTTCTGTTTATCTTTTCTTCCACAGCTTCATCCCACCAATATGGTTTATCTACTCTCCGTACCTGTGGCCCAAAGGCTTCTAGCGCTGCGTCTTTCATGCAGTTTTTTTTATATGTTTGTACTCATCCGTCGTTGATCTGATACAAATAATCTTCATACAAAAAACAAATTAAAATGCGTCTAGACAGACTAACAAAATTAAATTAAAAATAAAGTTCTGAATAATATGCATGGACAAACTGTATAAGATATTGATAAGGTATAGGATACTTCGTATAATTTTGATTTCTTTGTATTTTATTTAATAGTTTTAATTATTTGGCCTACTGTGCTTTTTCACTTTATCATTCATTTTCATTGTTTGTCATGGTGTTTAAACATCGATTATTTTTGTTTCTATATTTATTACATTACAAACAAAATAAATATTTAACCAAACAATCAACATTCCCGTTAATATTCACAGTTTTCATCTACTAGTAGCAACTTATTCGACAAATAGAAACAAGCAACGTTTTAATAAATATCTAAATAGATTTCCCCAAAAGCTCTGCTCCAAAAACGAATCGAAAATTGAATATTCACAAGCAAACGAGAGAGGCAGAAAGGATGGGAAAACGTGAAAATGTCTGCCGGCGGAGGCACTGCCTGCGAAAAGGCGGCAAGTGAAAGCGAAAATACGAAATGAAATTAAGTCGATCGCCCATGTGATAGACACGATCTCGATCATGACTAATAACGGCTGACATTAACTGTTAACCAATCGACATCGAACGTTCTTGCTGAAAATAAAAGACTTGCTTCGGGAAAATGCCTAATTATATTTTTCTCGAGAAGAGCGATACAAAACTAATTTCTCGATACGGAGAAAGTTGTAATCGCATCAGATCGACTGGCGGTTAAATATCGAGATAATATCGTTCAGGAAATTTCATTCATCATCATTCTCTTTGCGATTATCCTTATCAAGTGTCGGCGTCTCTAATTACTTTTTTCCACTAGTTTCTCTCTCGGATGATACCAATATTAACCCTACTTCACAGAGACGTATCCCTTCATTTGGGATCTAGCACTTGCTCTCTTGTACTTCTATGATCAAAAATACACCGTTATTCTCTTTAGATGTCCTCATTCATCTGGTTGTCCATTATTATTGCAAATTAATTTTTGTCTGGCTTCTTTTTGTTAAGTTTTGTCTTGCATATCTTGTTCCATTCAGTTTGAAGCAGTCGCTAAAAAGTACTCTAGATCAGTATATCAATAGTCAAGCGTATGATATGCTAGTTTCCTTGTTGAACGTATCTACAGCGATTATAATCTTTTTGCAGTATCATGACGCTGAAACTCTGATTATAAGCTGCCTTTCAAAGGTAAGGTCAAAAGGTAAGTGAGTTTTATTTAAAGTGTTCTATAGTAGAGAAATAACAGTAATGTTATAAGAAAAAAAATATGGAGATTAGAACACCAATACAAAATTTAAAAATAAAACAAGGTAGAATTTTAGGAGACCAGGTCTATCTATCTATCTATAGCCCAAAAACCAATCATGTGTTGAATATAGGCCTCTCCCATTTGTCTCCATTTGTTTCTGTCTTCTGTTTATCTTTTCCACATTGGACCTGCGTTTTGCTCAATGTCAATGGAGACCAGATAATAGGGAGAAAAGCTTGTCTAGCTACCCCTGAAATAAAGTGGCCTAACTACACAAAGTAAAACAGAGGATGTCCCATTACCCAGAGCATCCAAAGTTACGCTCAGTAAAAAGCCTTCTCATTCGTTACGTCCTGCAATGGGGAGAGATGGTTGGTTATGGTTTGAAGGTTAGATTGTAGCGTTTTTTTTATTTAAAGTGTATAGAAAAGATTTCTGTGTTACGCTCCTGTTGTTTTTACCAGAGAAAACAATCGAAATAATATTTCAAGTTTTTTTGACGAGATTTTTAAATGCGTATATTTCTACCGATTCAAAAGTAAATATAGATGTTTTTTTGTCTGTGTTTAGATTCAAATATCGAACCCTTTGTTATAAGCCAGGTAAAACTCAAGTTTAAAATACGCACGTATTTTGTTAATTTGTATTATGTAAATTTATGATGCCCCCTGATAAAAAAAAGGTTTTATTTGTTTTCTTCGTTAAAAACGCAATAAATCATGAATTCCCCTAATATTAAAGTTGTTTTTCGTTATTAGTCGAGGGTCAAAAAAAGAATATTTGTTTGTTTAGGCAATAAAGGAACATTTAAAATTTGTTTTTTTTTGTCGATACAAGCGAGGGGATATTGTTTTGGTTCTTGAGTTTGGGGGACAGGTTAGCTGCAAGACGGAAGGGAAATTTTTGGCTAGTTTCTTGTAAAATGTAACGAAGCAAGGAAGTCGAGATTTAGATTCCAAGCGGGGCAGACATGTGACAATAGGTCGAGGAGATTAAAAAGAGCAACGAGGTAGGCAGGTGATGTAAGGCAGCTCGAGTTGAAAGGACTTGGGCATTTTTCATAAACAGCCGGTAATTTTGTGTAATGGGTTAATTAATCAGACCTGTAAACAGTGGACTCTCCGTAAACATGACGGATTAGCATAGAGAAACCACTAAAAGGATTTATGCAGTATACCAGAACATGGTAAAATTTTAAAGCAGTACATAGGGTGTGCCACCAGCTTCGTGTGTCATCTGTATTGCCCCAACCTCGTTCCTGAGTATAGAAATGTTTCCTATGTCCCAGTTAGAGGATTTGTACAAGTAGCTTCCAGTCAGAGATGTAACAAGTTTTTGTTTAAGTTGAGTGACGAAATATGTAAATTTTAAGGTAACAATTCAATATATTAATTTTCAAAGTAAAGACAGATATTTTTTGGCTAAAGTAATAATTGCTTTCATTCTTTGTCATCAAAATTATATGTGATACCTGACAGCAAGCTTAATTTGTTTTTTTGTTATGACAATTTTAATTTGATTATTATGTAGAAACGATATTTCATATATAAGGTTAAATTTATATGTTTTCATTAAGAAGGATCCTTAATTTTTGATAATCTAATTGGTCATAATATAGTAAACAAAGAACATGTAAGTTTTTGTTATTTGTATTATGTTATATGATATGTTTCTTTTATAATATGTATTTTTGATCTGTTTTGTTTGAGACAAGAATAAATGATTAATTTGTTTCTCTGATCTATTTTTGAGTTTTATTTGAAAAAGATATTTTTTTTTCTATATTTTTGATGTTATACAATTATTTCCCTAGTTACAACTAGTGGTTGTAATAGGTATAATTGGGCACCTCAAGTGGCGCCCTATATTAAATTTCTTGAGGTGTTTCCGTTTATTTTCATTCTGTTTGTCCCAAGAGATTTGTATAAGTACCCCTTCATTTTTTTTTGTAGTTACCCCAATCTAACCCCCAATATCTTCAACTTATCCACGACCCAGCTCTCCAACAACCAACTGAGTGTCCGTATGCACTTTGTTTCGATTATTTTGTTTGCCCAATCTTGTCCCCCATATTCTTACCCTGTGGTAAGCAAAATAGTCGTTACAATTTTGGCGCCCAACGCGAGTGGCATGAATTAGGTTGGCGCTAATTGTATCTATCGTTACAATTTTAGCGCCCAACGTGTGTGGCTTGTCTTAGATTTGCGCCAATTGTACCTATTCGTTACAATTATGGCTCCCAACGTGCGAGGCTTTTGAATATTCCTTAATTTTTAGATTTTTGATCCTTTTCCTGAAGCCACATATCTTTTTCAGTTTCCCCAGTTCCCTGCCATTTATATGAAACCTTTTTTCTTTTTGAATAGTGCCCCAAAGTGTCTCACAAACAGTAGAGTATTTGTATTACAATGTATGTATTTTGTACCAACATTATGTATTGTTGTTTTTTCAGGTAATGTACTTATAGTGACATATGTATTGTTCTTCATATATGTAATGGTAAATGAAAGCAAATATTTGAGTTAAATATTTAAATATGAGTTTTAATTGAGGTATTGATATTGAAAAGAATTTAAAAACAGTAGCAAATTATACAGTTACTGTTACATTTATTTTTTTATTGATTCGACAAATTTTACAGAATAATCGGTTTTTTGTAATTTTTTATTTGTTGGGTCATTTTGAGTAAATGTGTGTATTCGTTTGAGTGACTTTTGAGCTATGTAGTTGAGAAGTAGTATTATGCAGTTTGTCTTCTAATTAACCGTCTCTGAAGGTGTATTTAAATGCCAAGGGTTAATTAATGTTGTTGTACGAGGGGTAGTCATTGTGAGTCGTAGAGAAGATTCGACAAGTTTAGTCTCAGTAGTAGACTGTTTATTGTGTATCCTTTCTTGTATCTGAATGACCACAGGTGTAATATTTGTGATCAGGAGATGCTGTTTTAGTTTTGACTAGGAGCAGTCTCATTTAGTTTTCGGAACAAGAGTTGGTTTATTTTGGTGTTATTTAGTGTAGCTCACTCAAAGGTCAAGTTTTCAATATTATTAGTATTTTGTCTTTCCTTGTATGTACGGTTTATGTTGTTTGTTAGTGTCCATGTTGTCTCATGTTATTTGAAACCATTTTTTTTAGTCCTTGTTAGTGGAAGTGTGAACTTTTAGGAGACAGGTTATAGACCTCATTTTTATTTACCAACTGATTACTAAGTCAAGAGCAGAAGTTGCAGCAAACTGATTGAGTTTTGGATTTCAGTACGCGGGAGTGCAAGTGAGACTTACTATCAGGTGATAAATGGAAACGGTTGTTTCTTAAATTTATCATATTTTCTACTAGTTGTTGAGGTTGATTTCAGTTATTTTGTGTGTTTGCTTTCAACCAATTTTTGAAAAATGAAGTCTACCCAGGTTAATCATTTGAAATCAGGAGAGTTATCTTATGAGCTTTTCATAAGAGGTAAAAATGTCCCAAATAAGACAGTTGATGATAAGAGAAAGATGTTAAGAGCTTTGTTGGCCAAGGAGGCCACTTTGTCTTCAAGTTTAGTCGATTTGGTTAATAATGTAGTAGATCCTAAGGAAGAGTTGAATGAGATCATGTTGATTATAGAAGATTTATAAAGTTGTGCTCAATCAATAAATGTAGAATCAACCAAAGCTGATTTTGCTAGATTTGAGACAAGGTCTACACATTTAGATACCAGATTAGAAAATTTCCCTATGAATGATGTTGAGGAAGATGTATTAAAGTTTGTTGAAGAGTGTAAAGATGATTTGTTAGTGTTGAAGGGTAATGTGTTAGAAAAAGAGGAAATGTTTGATGATATAGTAAAACCATCCACTAGTAGCCCAGTTTCAGTCCCTGTAGTTCCCAGTTGTACAGTCCCAGCCCCAATAATACAGGTTTCAACTCCTGTCATTATTTCTGATCTACATATTAAGTTTAATGGTGAGAGTAAAGCTCTTCCCACATTTTTAGAGAAAGTTAAAGATTCTGCTAGGTCTCGGAATATTTCCGAAGACATCCTGTTTCGCTCAGCTATTGAGTTATTTGAAGGTAATGCTGCTATTTGGTATAGGAGTGTTAGAGATAAAATTAATAGTTGGGATGAGTTGGTAGCCCTACTCAAATCTGCTTTTTTGCATCCAGATTATAATGATAATCTCTTTGATGAAATTAAAAATAGAAAGCAAAAAAGGAATGAATCCATAACCATTTATTCAGCAGTGATGGAAAACCTTTTTAAACGTTTGGAAACATATCCTAGTGAAGCCCAAAAAGTGAAGATAATGAGGAAAAATATTTTAGTGGACTACATTTCACTGATAGCCCTTCAAGATTTTGCTACAGTAGAAATGTTAGTAGCAACTATAAAACGTTTAGAGCAGAATGTCCTGCCCTTGTTGCAGACTACTAAAGGTCTTGCAGGTATTTCGATTGATGATTCAGAAAAGCCCAAAGAACAAGTTCATGTGGTGAATAATCAAACCAAGCAAGATAGAAGTGGAGTAGGTAATAGACAGGACAGAGAAAATTCTTCTAAGAGACCCAATCCCAAATATAAATATGAGAATAATAGACCCAGTCCTCCAGAGAATACTGAAATAAGAAATCAGTCTTTTTCGTCCCCACCCCCAATGATGCGATCTTTTTCGTCCCCACCTCCATTAATGCAGTCAGTCCCTTATCAAGCTCCAAGAAATCCGAAAAAAATTATTTGTTTCAATTGTAATAGACCAGGTCATATTTCCCGTGACTGTAGAAGTAAGTCAGTATCTTGTTGGCGTTGTGGTCATAAAGGTGTGATCACATCTTCTTGTCCTAAGTGTAGTATTTCGAATAGGTCTAAGTCCAATAGACCTTACAGGTCATCAGTGAATCCAATTTTTGAAAAGAAAGATTTTGATAGTCGTCCCCATGTTAATTGTTTAGAAGTTGATGTAGATAGAATAGACCCTTGGTTTGATAATTTGAGATCAAAGATAATCCGGTCCCCCTTGATTTTCCACAGTGGAAGGTGGAGAATGATTTTGTTTATAAGTTTGCCCCTACCAGAAATTCTTTTAAGACTAATGATGTAGAGTGGAAAATTCTTGTGGCCCAAACCACAAAGGTTTGAAGTTATGAAGTCTTGTCATGAGCCACCTACGTGTGCTCACTTTGGATTTTCCAAAACTTTGTCCCGTATTCAGGAAAGATATTATTGGCCCCAGATGCGTGTTGATGTGCTTAAGTTTGTCAGGTCGTGTAAAGTTTGTGGTGCTCAGAAGACACCAAATTATGCTCCATTAGGTAAAATGGGTAAGCAGAGAGAGGCCAAGTTTCCTTGGCAAATAGTTGCAATAGATCTGATAGGTCCCTTTGTTCGTTCAAAGAAAGGTTATACGTGGTTATTAGTAGTTGCTGATTGGTTTAGTAAATATACTTTAGTCCAACCTTTGAGAAAGGCTACGGCTAAGAATATTGTTGAGTTTTTGGAAAATGATGTTTTCCTAATGTTTGGTGTTCCTCAATATGTGATTTGTGATAATGCCTCAAATCTGAATAATCCTATCTTAATTGAGCTCTGTAATAGGTATAACGTTCAGAAAGTATGGTTTAGTCCAGTATATGCACCTCAGTGTAATTTTGTGGAGAGGAACAATAGAACCATTGGTACAGCAATACGTACGTATGTTAAAGACCACGTAGATTGGGACAAGAATTTAGCAAAGATCAGACAAGCTATTAACACATGCAAAGCATGAAGTGACTGGATATACTCCAGCTTTCCTGAATTATGGCCGTCATGTTCCTTTAAGTGGAAACTATTATGGTGTTGATCATAAGGATCAACAGAATCAAGATATCGAGATAATTCCAGGTGACCGTAACATGTATGCTTCAGAAGTCAAAGGTATAGATAAAGTTTTTGAAAAGGTTAAGGCTAATCTTCGAAAAGGATATGAACGTAACGCTAGAAGTTACAACTTACGTAGAAGAGAAGTCCAATTTCAAGTGGGTGATAGAGTTTGGAAAAGAAATAAGGTTTTGTCTTGTGCTGTCAACAAGTTTTATGTCCAAACTAGCACCGAAGTATATTGAAGCAACTATCAAGGAAAAATTGTCACCAGTGGTTTATCGTTTGTCAGATTTAAATGGTTCGGATCTTGGTAAGTGGCACATTAAAGATTTAAAGCCTTTTGTGTCAGATGAGGACAATATGTCATCTTTAAGTAATTAGTTCATCCTATCCCATGTCTGTATTTTCGAGTTTATATGTTGATTTGATTTCATCCCTTCGGAATATTGTTTTCACTTTTGATAATTTTAATTCAGGTAACCCATTTGGGAGACACATGTGAGAATCACATTTTGTCATATGTAGGTATATAGATTTTGGGTCTATATCCTAATTTTTTTTGTGGAACCGTTGCCGAATTCCCTGTCTCGCTAGGCGTATAGTGGAGATAGTAACGCCTACATATTAAGTGTAGAGCAATTTATTTTGGATTTGTGTATAGCACTTGGTTTAGGCAACGAGGTGTCATGGCTATGCCTGCCCGACAAATCACTTGTGTTACTGCTGTGAATGTCAGCGAGGTTCACTGCAGGGCATAAGGTTAGCTTCCCCCAAGGCATAGAAACTCATGTCACCTACAGTTCAAGTAGAGTCAAAAATTTCAGTCTACTCGACTTTAAAGAGTCTGGCGATCGATGGCACGCTAGCCCATTCTTTGTAACTAACTTTGTTTTTGTTGTTTAATCCCATGCTAGCCATCATCTAAAAGATATTATTAAGAAGTTTCGACTCAGTTAAGAGGTCATCTTCTGATTTGGTTTTTGTTGTTTTGCCTTTATCAAAAACTGGATAAGAATTATCCGAGTTTTTTCTTTATAAGAAGGGCATTGTAGCGTTTTTTTATTTAAAGTGTATAGAAAAGATTTTCTGTGTTACGCTCCTGTTGTTTTATCCAGAGAAAACAATCGAAATAATATTTCAAGTTTTTTTGACGAGATTTTTAAATGCGTATATTCTCTACCGATTCAAAAGTAAATAATAGATGTTTTTTGTCTGTGTTTAGATTCAAATATCGAACCCTTTGTTATAAGCCAGGTAAAACTCAAGTTTAAAATACGCACGTATTTTGTTAATTTGTATTATGTAAATTTATGATGCCCCTGATAAAAAAAAGGTTTTATTTGTTTTCTCTTCGTTAAAAACGCAATAAATCATGAATTCCCCTAATATTAAAGTTGTTTTTCGTTATTAGTCGAGGGTCAAAAAAAAGAATATTTGTTTGTTTAGGCAATAAAGGAACATTTAAAATTTGTTTTTTTTTTGTCGATACAAGCGAGGGGATATTGTTTTGGTTCTTGAGTTTGGGGGACAGGTTAGCTGCAAGACGGAAGGAAATTTTTTGGCTAGTTTCTTGTAAAATGTAACGAAGCAAGGAAGTCGAGATTTAGATTCCAAGCGGGGGCAGACATGTGACAATAGGTTCGAGGAGATTAAAAAGAGCAACGAGGTAGGCAGGTGATGTAAGGCAGCTCGAGTTGAAAGGACTTGGGCATTTTTCATAAACAGCCGGTAATTTTGTGTAATGGGTTAATTAATCAGACCTGTAAACAGTGGACTCTCCGTAAACATGACGGATTAGCATAGAGAAACCACTAAAAGGATTTATGCAGTATACCAGAACATGGTAAAATTTTAAAGCAGTACATAGGGTGTGCCACCAGCTTCGTGTGTCATCTGTTTGCCCCAACCTCGTTCCTGAGTATAGAAATGTTTCCTATGTCCCAGTTAGAGGATTTGTACAAGTAGCTTCCAGTCAGAGATGTAACAAGTTTTTTTTTAAGTTGAGTGACGAAATATGTAAATTTTAAGGTAACAATTCAATATATTAATTTTCAAAGTAAAGACAGATATTTTTTGGCTAAAGTAATAATTGCTTTCATTCTTTGTCATCAAAATTATATGTGATACCTGACAGCAAGCTTAATTTGTTTTTTTTGTTATGACAATTTTAATTTGATTATTATGTAGAAACGATATTTCATATATAAGGTTAAATTTATATGTTTTTCATTAAGAAGGATCCTTAATTTTTGATAATCTAATTGGTCATAATATAGTAAACAAAGAACATGTAAGTTTTTGTTATTTGTATTATGTTATATGATATGTTTCTTTTATAATATGTATTTTGATCTGTTTTGTTTGAGACAAGAATAAATGATTAATTTGTTTCTCTGATCTATTTTTGAGTTTTATTTGAAAAAGATATTTTTTTTCTATATTTTTGATGTTATACAATTATTTCCCTAGTTACAACTAGTGGTTGTAATAGGTATAATTGGGCACCTCAAGTGGCGCCCTATATTAAATTTCTTGAGGTGTTTCCGTTTATTTTCATTCTGTTTGTCCCAAGAGATTTGTATAAGTACCCCTTCATTTTTTTTTGTAGTTACCCCAATCTAACCCCCAATATCTTCAACTTATCCACGACCCAGCTCTCCAACAACCAACTGAGTGTCCGTATGCACTTTGTTTCGATTATTTTGTTTGCCCAATCTTGTCCCCCATATTCTTACCCTGTGGTAAGCAAAATAGTCGTTACAAGATAGGTACTACTCCATTAAGGAGTGTGGGAGGTTCGATCTTCGGACATGTGAGCCCCACTAATCCATTGGAACATATGTCAGTCGGAGCTGGGGTTTGTACAAATCTACTACATTCTATAGTAAAGGCCCAATAGTCAGCTTATACCCATTATCTTGATTATGTTGCCGTCAGATCTTCAGTATACAAACAGGTACACAACAATGGGACGGATATTGATCTTTGTAATACGCCATTCTTGAGATTTTCAGGAAACTGACGTCATGATTATTCCATATGTAGTAAGTGACACCAACACGAGTGGAGTGGAAAAGCAATTGCTGCAGATTAAATGTCACAAGTTGAATCATTACCTTTTGAATTTTCTTTGTATAACTTTTTAGACTTATATCCTTATTCAGAATTATTAAGGTGGTCATTTTGTTGTTTTAAAAACTCCTGATTTTCATTCTCAGGACATACTTTCAGTTGCATATCTAACCTATCACATTTTGAACAATTATCTACTTTAGGCTTCAAATTTTTAAATTTAGGTTGTGGAACTCCTCAGAAAACTTAGTATAGCTTACCGATTTGAACTGCTTTCAGATAGGATACGCTTGTATTCTTTATATAGTGCCACTATCGTCAAATGTGGAGAAACACATTTTTTCCCACAAGCTCGTCTTGAGTAGTGGCTTTCATAAGCTGGGATTTCAATTAAAAATTGATTTACTTTGTTCTTTTCTTCTTCAGTTATAAAAGTTTTTCTAAAATTTCCTCTTGTTGGATTATGCCATAAGATGATCTTTTCGTTTTAATAATAATTTCTTGCAATCTCCGACTTTCTCCGAATACTTTTAAGAAACAGTTTTTGCAAACAACAACACTGTTACCATCAACTTCAATGTCATACTAGAAGCTAGTCTGTCTAAATTTATCACTATTTTCTTTCCTTTCCCTTCTTGTTTTAGAACTCTAATAATGACGCTATGTAACTACACTTCATGTTATAGTAATTCATCTTTTACTGGTTTTCCTTTGCTAGTTTTGAATTCCATACCTTGATTCCTCAAAGTTTTTCTTTCTTCTCTTTCTTCTACTCTCCTGCTCGTGCCTTTTAATCCTCTCTTTCTTGCAGTTCCAGCTTTTGTAAGATTATTATTTCAGACAAGGGAAGAAAGAGAAAATAAAGAGATAAAACAAAAGACATGATATATACAATAGAAAGACAGTGAAAATGGGATAAAAAATATTAGGTTAAATTGAGAAATAGAAATGGAGTACAAAAAAGAAAAGTAGTGAGATTTGTGCAATTAAAAAACTAGCAGATGCACAGGAGAAATAAATAGAAATAACATGAAAAAAGCACGTAGAAACTATTGAGAGAAAAATTGTAATTATGATACGAATTTTGTATCATAAATATAAATATTCACGTGTTTTAGAAACACACGCCCTTTATCCTAATTTTATTATCCATTACTTAAATATACTTTGAATGTTCTTCTCTAAACACAATAGACACGTTTTAATACCAAAGTATTAATTTCAGCTTACCCTAAAAAAGCTGACCCAAACACAGCGACTTCTAAAAATACCCACAGTATAACTCACATTTATTTCTGTGTATGTAGGTACTTCCACACAGCAGTTTAAATTTACTCAACAGTGGGCAGGAGGGCAGGTTGCTTGCGTTTCGTTAGGCCGTATTTACATAAAGCTGTTATGGAATACTATGCGTTTATTTCTTCTCCGGACTAACTCTTTGTTTTGGAATTAAACAGAATATATTGACATGTATAAATTTATTATATTAGAGGATGAAAATTACACTGCCTGTTATTTCTTAAAACTATGAATTTATAAGTTCTGTTATCTACAATTATTTAACGATGTTTCTGGATGGATTTGAGTACAAGAGATTGGACTCAAATATTAATATTAAAATAGCAAATACGGATAGCTTATCGAACAAAGAAATAAGAGAAATAAATTATTATTATTCCATAGATACGAAGTATTAGGCGAATAAACTAGCGAAACTTATTTATTCTAAATAGGAAAATATTTATGAAGAGTATTGATTCTGATTTCTAACAGCAAATAATTATTAGTGATTATACATGAGAACTTTTCATAATTGTAAATAACATATACCAGGTGACTAAAAACTATATAGAAATACATAGATACTTTAATTATCTTACATGTGAGTAGGTAGGTACATTACACCTCCTTTTGTAAGAATGAAAATAATTGTAAAATGAATTTTCATTTAAATGGTATAAAACATTTGTATACATTATTATTTTATTTTAACACATTTAAATAGTTTCTTTTAGTCTCGATAGTCTTTCACTTCGTCTTATCGGTGTAGTCTCTGTGAAACTAGTCTCTTCACACTTTTTGGATTCACTATAATTATTGTCTTTATTATGTTTACAATCTATACTTAAATCTGTCTCATGTACATGTTTTCGTTTACTTTGACATATATTTAGTGTTAAACAATTTGTAATTTGTTGACAACTATGTGACGGATTTCTACGAAATCGTCGGTAAAAATATTTAATTATCCTGTATAAAATATAAAGTAACATACATTTTATCAAAAATAAGATTGCATAAGTGAAATAAGAACTATTTTTTATTGTGTCTGAAAAATTAATATTTGTTTCTGAGGTCATTTTCTCTAAATTATCTAGTTTATGGCTTGCTAAATTTAATGCATCTCGATCGAGATTATTTAATTGTAAGGGAACAAGGTGTAATTTGGATTCATTATTTATCTTAATATCATCACAACAGACTTCTGGAAGGGATAAATCTGGAATGATAGACTGAAAATTACTTTCTTTTGGATTTGAGACAGATATCAAAATAGTTGATCCGTGTAAGTTTTGCAATTATTCGAAGTAGAAAAAATACCTGTGTTTGAAAGAACAATAGATATTGGCGTACTAGTCTGACAGCTTAAAGTTAAATCTGTTGGTTTTGGGTAAAACATATATCCAAGAATTTGGTTTGTTTAATTTATGCCAAATTTCATATTCTGTTTGAATTATACGAGTATCGCAACTAGATGGTATGTTTGTTATTGAAGTTAACAATTCAGTTTCACAAATTGGATTAGTGTGTGTAAATCGGAAAGTATCAGGATTTTTGCAAATAAGTTTTTCTTCATCTAATGAATAACAGTCTTCTAATGTATCAATAGTAAACATAAATGTTTCTATTTCTGAAAGAACAAGATATTTGACAGATGGAAGAATAAAGGTAAGTCTCTTAATGTTGGATGAATTATAGGAAGAGATATTAGTTTAAAAAGAGAATAAGGAGTATTACTAACCAAAGGTATACTAACCGTAATTAAAATCTTGTTATCAAAATATATATATTTAAGTAAAATGATATCGAAATATTTATGAGCATAATCGATAGTCAATGGAAATGGATAAGTCGATGTACTAGGTAAATGCGTTACCGTTTTAGATAATTCTTGAATTAGTTGCTCAGGTGTTTATAAACAGAAGGATGAAGGTTATTATTTCTTGCAAATAGAATAACGTTTATTAAAGTAGAATATTCTTGTTGTAATTCTGTTAATAAAGAAAGTTAGTAAAGTAAAATGTTCTTCAATTTTTTGTTTTAAATCTAAATTAAAATATTTATTATTCATTTTATCTGTGTAATTGGTAATTGATTCAAAATTTTTATCAAAAATCACTTTGTTTCGGTCTAGATTTGTAATAGAGTTATTAAAATTTGCAATCGTGGCTTTTACTACATGAATTTGTTGTTTTAGTAAATCAAGAAGATGATTTTCGTTACTTTCAGCTTTGTTAATAGCATTATTGAAATTTTCAGCATCATCACTGTCTAAGGTACCGAATAAGGTCCTGAAAACAGATCCAATTGCATTAAATAGAGCGCGTTTTGGTCTAAAATGTTCATGCAGAATTATGTTTTTTAAAGTTTGTTCATCTTGAAAGAGTCTAGGTATGATTTGTCCTAAGAGTTTTAGTGAAGTATCACATAATCGTAATTCAATAAGAACTGGTTTGTTTTGACACAGTCTTAATGTTTTTTGATAGGTGAGATCTACAAAATTTAATTTGTCTGTAAAAGGTTGTAAAGGAATATGACTTAATATGTTCCAATGAGTTTCAATAAATTGAACATTTTTTATGTGTTCGTAATAGATTCCAGGTGATTTGTTGATAGGAGTATTGGTATATTTCTTGTGAATTTGTTCACTATTTGTCAGCCATATTATTGCATACCTGAAACAAAAGCATGTTTCAATCTATTCATGTGAACTTTTATTGGTTTTTTATTTACTAAAATTGTGCAATTGACAGGAGAATTTATCTCTAGAATTTTATAAGGTCCATTATAATTTTGTGTAAGTTTTTTGGTTTGACCCTTCTTTGTTTGCTCATTTTGGAGATATACTAATTGTCCTTCTAAGAAAACGGTGTCATTAATCTTTTGGTCATAATATTTTTTACTGACTACTTTAGATTCTAATAGATTCGTTTTTGCTAACTCATGAGATTT
Source organism: Diabrotica balteata (assembly GCA_918026665.1). NCBI lineage: Eukaryota > Metazoa > Arthropoda > Insecta > Coleoptera > Chrysomelidae > Diabrotica > Diabrotica balteata. Next base: position 157,029,343 of record OU898281.1, on the reverse strand, counting down.
TCTAAGTTTAAGTGTTAAATTATCTAAATAATCTTCATATGTATATTTGAGTTCTACTGGTCGTATTATACTGCTAGGTAGATTAGGTGTATATCCAAATATTAGTTCATATGGTGTGAATTTGGTTGAAGTATGATTAGTTGTATTATATGAAAACATAGCAAAATCTAGCCATTCGTCCCAATCGGATTGATCAGCTTTAATATAATGTTTAAGGTAGTCTGCTAAAGTAGCGTGACTCCTTTCTAATGCAGCATTTGATTCTGGATGATAAGCAGTACAATTTATATGTCTGATTTTAAAAAAGCTTGGCGATTTGAGAAAATAATTTGGAAGTAAAATCTCGGCCTTGATCAGTAACTATTATATCGGGTTTTCCAAACTTGCAAATAAATCCACGAACCAGATTTTCAGCGATAGTCTTGGTTTCATGATTCGGAATTGCATAAGCTTGAGAAAATTTTGTTAAGTCATCTTGTAATGTTAATATGAACTTATTACCTGACTCGGTTAAAGGTAAAGGACCTACTATATCATAAAAATATTTTTTCTAATGGATTTGAGCTTGTTGTTGTTATCTCCATGGGCTTTAACGAATTTTTTTCTAACGAGTTTATTTTTCTGACAAGATTCACAGGTTTTTATAAAGTTTTTAATATCATTTTTCATATTATTCCATTTGAAATGTTTTTTTATACGATTGTATGTCCGATGAAAACCAGAGTGTCCAGCCGTAGGACTAGTGTGATTCTCTTGTAATATTGTAGTTATTTCCTCAGGTTCAGGAATTTGTTAGTATATCATGATAAATGATAATAGATATATCAGTTTTTCTAAAAATAAATCTAATCATAGATCTAATTTTTCCCCAACTTAATTTATCGTAGCTAAAAGTTATTCTGGGTAGGCAAATTTTTAATATTTTATCGTTTAATAACCAGTCTCTTAATTTTATTAGGGAATTAAATATATCTTCATAAGAGGTATTGTCCCAATAATTATTTTTTATAAATATGTAATAAAAGTTTTTATTTTGATCAGAAATATATATAATGTCATTTAGTCTTGGATTTTTGGCTTTCAATTTTTCTATATGACTGAATTGTTTATTTATTTGTTTCTGAACGATCTCATTAAAATTTAAATCTACGGAAACAAACAATGCTAAATTTTGTGAAAATGATGTAATCTTTTCATTTGTTTCTTTTATATTATCATTTGTTATTAATATAGTTTCGGATTTAGATAAGAACTGTGAATAAGTGTCATTATTTTCTTTACTCATTTTGTTTATTTGTAAGGTGATTGTTGCCGGGTTTTTGTTTTCTTCGCAAATATTTTGTTTCAGATATGGTTAAAGGAGGACGACTTAAACAATCAGCATTTTGATTTAATTTACCTGGTTTATAAATAATTTCATAGCTATATTCTTCTAATGCTAATCTCCACCTAACGAGTCTTGATCCGGGATCTTTTACATTAAATAGCCATGTGAGTGGTTTATGATCCGTATAAATGAAAAATTTATTTCCGTACAAATATGGTCTAAAGTGTTTAACACTCCATACAATTGCAAGTAATTCTTTTTCTGTTGTGCTATAGTTTGATTCCGCTTTGTTCAAGGTACGACTAGCATAAGCAATAGGTAAATCATCTGGTACTTTACCTTGAGAAAGTATGGACCCTATTGCATAATTACTAGCATCCGTTGTTAAGACAAAGGGTTTGGTAAAATCTGGATACTGAAGTATTGGTTCTGAACAAAGTATTGATTTCAGGTTCTCAAATGACTGTTGTTGAATGCTTGTCCAATTAAATTCAACATTTTTCCTCAGCAGTTTTGTTAAAGGTTGTGTTAAAGCACTGAAATTTTTTATAAAGCGTCTATAATAACCAGTGAGACCCAAAAAGCTCTTAATATCTTTTTGTGTTCTGGGTATAGGAAAATCTGTAACAGCACATACCTTTTTTTCGTCCGGTTTGACACCAAATTCAGTTATTAAATGTCCTAAATACATTACTTCGCGACGAAAAAATTCGCACTTATCTGGTTGTATTTTTAAGTTGAATGTAGACAATTTTTCGAATACTTCTTTTAATCTTTTATTATGATTTTCTAATGTATCGGCATGAATGACTATATCGTCGAGATAGACAAAACATCTGTAATTTTGTATTCCTGAGAGGACAGTATTCATTAGCCTTTGAAAAATACTGGAGCATTTTTTAATCCAAATGGCATTCGTGAATATTGATAATGTCCAGACGGAGTTGAGAAAGCAGTCTTTGGAGAATCCTCAGGATCCATTTTGATCTGGTGAAATCCTGATGTTAAATCTATTGTTGAAAAATATTTTGAATGACCCAATTGGTCTAATATATCGACTATATTCGGAAGTGGAAATGAATCTCCTATAGTAATATCATTTAGTCGTCGATAGTCTATAACAATTCGCCATTTCTTCTTTGCTGAAGCATCGGCCTTTTTTGGCACAACCCAAAGGGCGAATTCCATGGCGAAGTTGATTCTTCGATAATACCTTGATCTAGCATACCTTTTATTTGAGTTTCGACTTCATGTTTGTGTACTTCAGGATACCTGTATGATTTAGTGCTAATAGGTACATTAGAATTTAAAGGAATTTTGCAAGTTATGGCATTTGTACTGGTAAGTTGATCTCCTTCCAGATAAAAGATATGATTGTACTCCTTGCAAATAGAAATTAAAGATGATTTTTCTTCACTATTTAAATGATCTGTTCTCAAGGCATTTTTTAATTTAGCAATTCTGTTAGAATTCGTATTATCTTTATAAGAAGACATTTTTCGTATATTTGCATTGTTTTGTAAATTTGGAATTTTTTCTATTGCTACTTGAATATCGTTTAATTCAACATCCGTTTCAGTAGTGTTTACGATTGAGGTTAAAAAGAAATCATTTTTTACTTTAACAACACTAGGACATAAAAATACACCTTTAAAGATTTCGCGTTCGGGACATAATCCTTCGCTTAATTCATTATTTATTACTTTAATTTGAACAATTGTTTCAGTTCTTGCGGATAGAATAGTTTTATTACTTCTTGAGTTAGAATTAGAGTTTTGATTTAGTATAAGATCGTCTGAACAGGATTTTTCTTCTGAACAAGATTTTGATTTATGATTTCGTGAAGAGTTACAAGTTTTATTTGTGCATATCTCAGTGGATTTTACACATTTTGGACTTGAATTTTCTTTGGATTTAGAGTTAGATTTAGATTGAATTGGATTGGATAGTAGTTCTTCACTACTTAAGGTTATTTGGATATCATTGGTTTCTAAATAAGAATGATCCTCTATGGATTTAGCATCATAAGGAAATATTTCATCGATATTAGAACTTGTCTCGATATTTTGATCTCTCAGAAATTCGTCATTGTCATTGTTTAATGGAGATTTTATATATTCAATTGGAATAGAACAATTTTTAAAGTTTAATTTATTTTCTTTATAATCAATTTTGGCATTTATTTATTTCAAAAAAATCGCTACCTAATATACCGTCGAAATGAAGAGGAAAATCGTCTTCTACGACATAGAAAACATGAGTTTGGACAAAATCTTTTATCTTGAAATTTACGTTACAACTACATATAGTTTTATTTGGATTTAAGACATTTTTATCAATGCCTCGTAGAGTAATAGACTTAGAATAAATTTTTGGAATGTTTAGTATTTTTGAATATTTAATTAAAGAAATATCTGCGCCTGTATCGATTAGAAACTTGCAAGAGGATGGATTAGAATTATTTACTAAGGGTAAATCTACATAGGAAGTGACTGAGAAGTTGATGGTTGTGATACGGCCCTGAACTGAACGAACTCCTCGAGAATCGACCGTTGGTTGTCGAGGATTCTGGAAGTTTAAAGAATTTGTTGGATTTTGTTTTTATTGTTAAATTCGCGTTTTCTACATTCTTCTATAACGTGACCTGGTTTTTTTGCAGTATCTGCAAAAACGTTGGGAAGTGTTGGTATTTTCTTTTCTTAAGTTTGGAGGAAAATCAGAATTGGAATTTGAATTTGAAGGTTTATAATTTTGATTTTGAGAATTTGACCTTTGAAGATTTGAATTAGGATATTTTGGGTTTTGAAAACTAGAATTTTGAAGATGTCTAACATTTCTATCTGAATTGTTTTTATATCGACAGTTATTTGAGGAATGGTTATTTCGTTTGCAAATATTACAGAATGGTCTGAAAAATTTCTTGTCTTGATAACTGTTCTTGTTCTTCGGCAATTGCTATAGCAACAGCTCTTTCTAAGGAATCTGGATTTCGGGCTTTGATTAAAATAGAGAGGTCTTTGTTTAATCCTCTAATAAAGACATTTAGTGCTTGAGTTTTTAAGAGTTTAGTACATGCATTTCTTGCATCTGGAGATAAGTCTGGATCAAGTGTATTTATTAATTTTATATAGCAATTTTCAACTTTATTTGCAAATGACATTACATTTTCACTGGGCATCTGACGTAAGGAATGTAATTCCAATTGCCACTGACCTTCAGTTCGGCGTTCAGAATAAGCATCTAATAAGAAGTCTTTTAAATCTTTCCATTCGTCAAATGTTCTGTTTCTAGTTATGGCCCTAGCTTATCGGTTAATTTAGTTTCTATAATGGCTAATAAGATGGGTTTGGATTGCGGATTTACTAAATTGTATGCTTTATCACAATTGTCTATGAATTCGTATAATTTTGATTTTGTACCATCAAATCTAATGAGAAGTTTTTCAGCTATTTCAATTGATACTGACATTTTATTTGAATTAGAAGTAGAAGAATTTGAAAGAGAATTTGAGTCGGAGAAGGTATTTGTTCGTCAAATAAGTTACTTATATCAGGATATAAAGTAGACATACGTTTACAAGATTTTTAAAATATGAGACAGAATTTAAGATAGAATGTACTTACAAGTAGAATATTGTTGTTGGTCGCATAGTCTATTATTCCACGGGTTCACCTCTACTTCCGATGGAACTACAATTGGGTTATGACTGGAACTGGATTTCGAACTGGATGTACTGGACCCCAATGTAATTAGTTGTAGTGGCGATTTTTCCACACTGACAGTTTTTTTGAATGATTTCCTCGAAGGAAACAAGTCAATTCAAAAATTCCTCAGCTCTCCTTCTATCAGCAATCAGAGGAACTCTGCTACTAATATCCCACTTCTGACACCAAATTTTGTTATGGAATACTATGCGTTTATTTCTTCTCCGGACTAACTCTTTGTTTTGGAAATTAAACAGAATATATTGACATGTATAAATTTATTATATTAGAGGATGAAAATTACACTGCCTGTTATTTCTTAAAACTATGAATTTATAAGTTCTGTTATCTACAATTATTTTAACGATGTTTTCTGGATGGATTTGAGTACAAGAGATTGGACTCAAATATTAATATTAAAATAGCAAATACGGATAGCTTATCGAACAAAGAAATAAGAGAAATAAATTATTATTATTCCATAGATACGAAGTATTAGGCGAATAAACTAGCGAAACTTATTTATTCTAAATAGGAAAATATTTATGAAGAGTATTGATTCTGATTTCTAACAGCAAATAATTAATTAGTGATTATACATGAGAACTTTTCATAATTGTAAATAACATATACCAGGTGACTAAAAACTATATAGAAATACATAGATACTTTAATTATCTTACATGTGAGTAGGTAGGTACATTACATAAAGCACCAACGTCGGCAGCATGACTATCTCGCTCGCCTTCTCTATCGTTCTGTAAGCCTGCTACACGAGCAACGTCCTTTTCTCTCCCTGAGGACGCAATTGTTTCTTTTCGGCTGCCGGTCCCTCTTCACCGCCGACTGGGAGTTTTATTATCGAGTTTCATATGTTAATACAGAAGTGGGATTACACGTGTTTTTATGGCGCCTTCGAGAAATATGCCTCATGTCGATGCAGGGAGGGCTTGTCGGTACAACACAAAATATTATGTGCAGTATAATTTATTCTATTACCAAAGCTTTACTTAAAAGCCTTCAATAAATGTTAAATAGCTCTTTACGAGTTTTTCTAGAACTACGACTTTTACTAACGTTTTTAATATTTAAACAGTCACTATTTGGATTATTATTCTATTCATACATTAATTGAACGTAATAGTATATTACTTTATGAGGCGGAGAAGCATGACTTTTCTTGACGCGCCCGATATTACGCGCCGAACGAAGTGAGGCGCGTAATAGAGGGCAAGTCAAGAAAAGTCGCTTCTTTGCCGAATAAAGTATACTATTTTTTCTTCAAACGTAGCAATTTTCAACCATAAATAGTACGATTCATACGCTATTTTTACTCGAAATTAACTGTGACAACTATCAAAGTCGTCTAGATGTTAGAAATTAAAATAATTAAGTCGTCGGTGGAATTTGCGTCTCCCTGGTTACAGTTGTTTGACAGTTGTTTGCAATTATTAAAGACAGCTTATTGTTGTTGCAACCGCAAGCGCAAATTTAGTGCGAAAATGGAAAACCTAAACGAAATTGAGTCCGCGGCTAATGATGCAGTAGCACGTTTGGGGCCCTCCAAGTCCGGAATAAAGTATCGGTTAGCGTACAAGCACTTCCAAGAGTGGTGCGATACAAGAGGAGTACGGCAAGTTACCGAAGACGTTTTACTGGCATATTTTAATATAATGGAAAATGAAAATAAATGGAAATCTTCTACAATGTGGTCACGATACTCTATGATAAAATCCGAGTTAGTTATTAGAAAAAAGTGTGCCTTTCTGAAAAAAACAAGCAAAGGATATACTGCAAAGAAGTCTAAAGTTTTCACTAAAGACGAGTTTGATAAATTTTTGTTTGAAGCGCCAGATAAGTTGTATTTAGGATTAAAGGTAAAAAAAATTATATTGCAAAGCATGTAGTATACTCTACTAAATTATAAAAATATTTCAGATTGTTTTGTTAATTGGGGTTACCGGCGCCTCTCGATGCGACCAAATGGTAAAAATGAAGACTGTGGACATTGAGGATAAAGAAAATGTAATAATTATCAAAATCCAGACAGTAAAACACGACAAATTAGATCTTTACGATAATTGGTCAAAACTACATTAATCTGTATAAAAAGTATGCATCACTGCGGCCTGAAAATTTCACAGAAAACCGATTTTTTATCAAGTACCAAAATGGAAAGTGTTACCGAAGCGTCATGGAATACATTCGATCAGCGCAGTAGCCCAAAAAGTAGCTAGTTATTTAAATTTAAACGATGCAAGCGCATACACGGGTCACTCTTTACGACGAACTTCAGCAACACTTTTAATTGATGGAGGCGGAAATCTAGAATGCCTCAAACGACATAGGGGCTGGAAATCAAGCACGGTTGCCGAAGGATATATAGAGGATTCAATAAGAAATAAGAACGATAATGCTCAAATAATTTTAAACCCTCATGATTCGCCAACATCGGGAATGATTGCTGAAAGTTGTTCTCGACCATCAGTATCATCAACAATTACCAATGCGTATCAAGAGTCGGGAACATTTTTGCACGGTTTCAATTTTGAAAATGCCTCATTAACTAATTGTACTTTTAATATTACTATAAATAAAAATGATGTTTAATTGTTGTTAATGACATTTGTATTGTTGCTTTGTGACATGTTTCATATTGTTGCCATGACAACATTTTTCCCTCCGCCGTAAAGAAATGGGAAAAAAAACTGCTGCCGGCGGAGACATCAAACTTTGACAGGATCAAGTTAGATAAGTAATGTCATCATTATTTGACGTTTGAAGAAAAAAACTTTTACCTACAGTAAGTAGGCTTACTTGCAAAATTTTCTACTGAAAACTTCCCACACTTCTGGCCCTTGTTTTGTCTTCGACGATGAGATGTAAAATGTTGAATTTTTCTGTACACATTAAGTGTAGACCCACCTATAAGATCTTCAGAAACCTTATATATGGCTACATCTGAAAGAAGTTAAGTCTTCCCATCTCCTGTCAAGGCAGTGCTTAGTTTAATTCCATAGTATGATCATCATCACCCAATCCTTTGCGTTCACTGCTGGACATAGGCCTCCCTCATTTTTGTCCATTGTGCTCTGTCTTGATTCAATTCAATTCCATCGTATAGGACACTGTATATTTAACATTTATTCAATCGTATATCACTATTCACCTTGCTTTAGACGACATTTTTAAGAAACTATTCTAATATGTCAGTTGTTTTTAATTCCAAGTTTTATTTCTACAGTGTCGATCTTCTACTTATGGTGCCTATCTGTTCGAATGCTGGCGATTAACAGGGCTGTACTAACATTACTGATTGAACTGATTGAACTGACTTTACTGATTTAAATAGTCTGGTTGTAGAAGTTGAAATTTTTTTCCTAGTATTGAAGCCAAGCTATTCTTCTCTTTATTCTACTTTTTTCAAATACCTAGCCCTGAAGAATAACTTGTAACAAGTCATGCTTCTACTGCACTCTCACAGTAGGCGTTAAATAAAAGTAGGTAAGAAGAGCAAAAAAACTGAAAAATCTTTTTGAAAGTTCTATGAGGGATAGCACATAAAAAGGTCCTTAAAGAAGTACAGCTGATTTTGTTCACGTTAAAAAAACATAGCAAAATCAGCTGTTTATCTTGAAGATTTATCGGCAGCCTTCCCTTATATACATTTTACAACCTTCAAAAACATGAAATCGAGGAATTTTTCACAGAAATACTGCATCATAGTGGTGACAATATACAATCCCATGTCTAACTTTCTGTATTATTGCCCATTTTGAATCTTCTTGTATAAATCATCATCACCATTCTGGCTTTACTTTACAACCCTGCGTGGGTCATAGCCTCCTCAAGAATTGCTCTATAGTCGTCCCTATCCATCCACCTTTCCCCACCATATACGTATTTCTCATATTTTTCATGTCATTGATCGTATCAAGAAACCTTTTTTTTCTAACTGAGTCATTTTGTTCCATCCGCATTATATACCCTATCTACCTCAGATGTTCTATCTTACTATATTTTACAATATCTGGTTCCTGGTATATTCTACAGAGTTCGAAGTTGTATCATCTTTTCCACACACATTGTTATTCACTGATCCATAGATTCGCCTTGGTACATCTCTTATGAAACATCATAACATGTTTTCATTATTTTTTTTAGAGTCCAGAAATGGAGGAATTGGAAGAAAAATATGACCACTTTAACATACTTAAACTCGTTACAGAAGTGTTACAAAACCTTGCAGTTTTAAAAGTATTGCGAAGGACGATAAATTAATTACTGATCCCAAGGATCTACTTTAACATTGGAGAAACTACCCAAAACAACTCTACTCAGACAACACTCGAAGAAACTCTGAAAAGTGAATATAAAAGTGAACCCTCCCCCAAAATATTGAAGTCAGAAGTTGTAGGGGCAATCAAATAGAGCAAATGGGGAAAAGCACCAGGCCCAGACGACATATACATAGAGGCTCTAACAATGTTGAGTAAAGACAATATAGACGCCTTGGTAGATCTTTTTAATATTTATGGATCCGGTCAAATATCAAAGGACTTGCTTCAAGCAACCTTTATACCAATCCCAAAAAAGCCAAACGCTAATAGTTGCGATCAATTCCGAATGATCAGCTTATTAAGCCAGGTCCTAAAACTCTTCTTATTATAGATAATTCATACAAGGATAAACAACAGATGTGAAAGAGACATTAACACCACACAGTTCGGTTTCAGACAAGGACTCGGCACAAAAGGAGCACTTTATAGCTTAACTATCCTACTTCAGAAATGCAGAGATCAAAAAAAGATGTCTTCCTATGCTTTATAGATTACCAGAAAGCATTTGATTGTGTTAATCATTCAGAATTAGTAAGATTGTCCCAGGAACGTTCGATAGATTAAACCTATTTATGGTAGCTGATTCTTTTATTGCTATATACGCCTCTCGTACAGTGTTTTCCGTTTTCATGATATCGGCAATATAGGCCAGGATTTGTAATGATTTTATATATATATATATATATATATATATATATATATATATAGATATAGTTGATTTGTGACAGTTACTACTGTCTTCAGAGACACATTGGACAGTATATAGGAGAGAGGGTATCCCTGGCGTAGCCCCTTATTTGTTTTAAAAGGTTCAGACAGTTCACCCTGAATTCGCACTCTACATTCAACTTTTTCAAGAGTAATTTTTGTTAAATTTACCAAATGATTTGGTATTCACAGAGTCGTAGGCTGCTTTGTAGTCTATAAATTGTGATCAATGCCATGTTCCATTGTTTTTTTTTTCAAAATTTATTCTGGTTGCAAACTTTAGCGTATTTTATACGCTGCATTTAGAAGCGCAATTCCTCTGTGGTTAGAGCATTCAAAGATATCTCATTTTTTGTGCATGGTGCAAAGTACTCCAATATTTCAGTCATTGGTAAGCAAATTCTGTGTCCATATTTCTATTGTAAGCTGCTGTAATGCCATTATGGTACCATGGCCACATTCTTTATATAGTTCAGCTGAGAGATCATATATTCCAGGTGATTTGTTTCTGAGCTAGTTTTTTACCTGCATCTTTAATTTCAAGAATCTTTGGTGGTTCCTCTTTCCTCTAGTCTGTTCCCCTTACCTCAACTCTTTTGTCTTCCAGGTTTTCTTTTTCTTCCTCTGCATTAAGTGCCTGGTTAAAGTCTTCCACCCATCTATTTAATACATCTTTCCTGTTTCTTGTATAAGTACTTCAGTTAAAATCTTTAGTATCTTAGGTAGAATTTTTGCATACATTGTATAGCAATACTTTATAAACTAATGACTCTGAGGATCTTGCAATCACTCATGTTACTGTGATCAAATAAATAGATAATATCTGCTGTTTTTTATGGCTGTAAGATTAGGCAAGTTCCGCTTACTCATCATTATTTTGTAAATATACATTTTTCAAAACAAAAATATAGTTTCCTACTTGCTTTAAAAAGTGTAAAACTGTAACATTCCATCTTGAACCATGCTAAACTTGACGTGTTTTTACTAATTTATTTATGATAGAACTATTGGTGACATATTTCAAATATACTTCGTAAGACAAGCTAATCTTCCCAATTCTATGTTTTTTTCATTGTATAGGAATGTTTCACTTTTCTTCTTCTTCAGTGCCTTATCTGGTCCGGATGTTTGTGATGATCACGGCTATCATGGTTTTGTTGACCACGGAGGTTTCACTTTTACTACTATATAAAATATATTTGTTAATTATATAATATGATATTATTAAAAAAACGTTTTGTTTAAAAAAAGGGTTTTTGCCTTTTTTAACATCGTTTGTACCAATTTTAATCCAGTCCTGTTCAATTTGTTGTCACCAACAACCAACGATGGGTTTTTCATTGTCGAAGAACTCATATGAGATAGTGGCGAGACCAGTTGTAATTCCTCTGTGATATGTGACCGCAGTTTTGTCACAGATACAATGTGACACGTGGGCGAGGCTTTAACTTTATGAATCGCCTTACATCGATTTTATTTGTGCTTTTTAGTGCCCTGTAAACTTTAACAAGTCACAAGGAATGCGGGCTGGGTGAGTTGTTTTGGTTTCTTAAAAAATCGGTGTCAACAAGTGCCAATGAATGCATATTTTTTGTGATGCATTATTTTGAACATTACACATGCAATTTAAGGGAACTGATAGGATACATATTCATAAAAAAAACTTAGATTTAATATATCATTATTGTTCAAATAAATCCATTAATACTTACATAAGTTAGTAACTAAACCAGCGGAGTAATAATTAAATTTGTATGAGAACAAGCTATCACTATTTAGTAATTTGAAATAACTGTACTGACTTTATATTAATTTTTTCTATTAAAATACTGAGACGATCAAGAAATCAAGAAATTAGGGGTACGAAATAGTTAAAATAGTTTATAGACTCAGTGATTACTTTAGTAAATTTTCTTCTTCTTCTTGATGTGCCTATCCGTTACGAATGTTGGCGATCATCATGGCAATCGTTATCTTATCTGCAGAGATGTGGTACTGAACCAGATACTGAGGTTCATTAACCAGAGATTTCTTCTTCTTCCTGGACCTCGCTTTCCAAATATTTTTCCTTGCAGGATGACTTGAAGGAGAGCATATCTGGATTCATTTCGCATAATATGTCCGAAGAATTGTAACTTTCGAGATTTGATGGTGGTCAGTACCTCTCTGTTCTTATTGATTCTTCTGAGGACCTCCTCATTTGTGACTCCGTCAGTCCACGGGATCTTAAGCATTTTCCGATATAGTCACATCTCCAATGCTTCCAGCTTTCTGCACATATCTTCGTTCAAGGTCCACGATTTAACACTATAAAAAAGGACAGAGAAGACGTGGCATCGCAGCATGCTTACTTTTGTATCAAGAAAAAGGTTGTTACTCATGAAGATGGCCCCCATCCGATTGAAGGTAGATCTAGCTTTTTCGATGTGTGATTTAAGCTACTAGTTGTTGGTCCATTCTCTTAAGTCCAAAGTTTTCTTAAGATGTAAATACTATTAGCATCTTGTTACCACTAAAGTATTTATTGTCTGGTATTAATAAGAAAGTTTTCTTGTTGTGATATACTACCTATGTACTTAGAGAAAATAGTAATGATACAATAATTAAATACATACTATAAATTAATATAATTCGAGTATACGCATCAACAACGAATAAAGATAGAACTGAGGTTAAATATTTTTATATAGACAAGACACAGTCTCGATAAAAAGAGACATTATTAATAGTAGTGAATGACTTCAATGTACAATGTTCTAAAACCTACAATGCTAAGAAATTCTCTCTTTATCATCCATTAACTTCGGAATAGGAGGAAGTAGTTGCAGTAAAAATTGCACCATTTAATGAGACAGAAAAACAAAATGGTGCTGCTTAAAACAAAAAAAGGAACAATAGGTAAAAAGAAATAAAATAAGACTTATTCACAATCAATTTAATTTTACCACCAAAACGACCGATTTCGCTTACTACAATTTGCTAAGCATCTTTAGGTCTAACGGTACCAGGTATGCAGATGGCTACCAGATGGCTCAAAAACACATAGTACACCTACATAATGTATACACCTGGTTTCTGAACCATCGTTCTGCCAATTTCTTTTTATTTATATTAAAATATTATATTTCTTTTTATTACCGTTGTATTACCTAATAAAGTAATAAAGATACCCGGCGCGCCTCTTTGGTGTTTATATTTCACCGAAATCCAACCCAAATGGCTGATGAACACATTTTAACTTCATAGAGGTCATTGTATTTATTTGTAGAAGCGTTTACGTAAATTTTTTTGTTATTTTCGGATTAATTTTCACAATAAATTTTGCGTCTATCTGAACATCTACTAACTGAAATAATTTTAGTTTATATGTAATAGTAACACAAGATCCTTTTTTTATGGAATAATAATTAGACCAATTTACTTTCATACTTCTACTTATACAGTAAAATATTCGTTATAGCAATAATTCCAAACAGTCGTATATTCGTGGATACTAACCTATAGACAACTAGTAGATAATCGTTCTCTCACTTCTTTTTGTGACTTCTCTTCCTCACGGACGTTGGTTTGTTCCTGTCAGAACTTCAGGAAATGCTTCCAATGAGCTCTTAGTTACAAAATTCAATACGGTCAATGTCAAAAAATTAAAAAAGTAAGATTTGACTTTTAATTAAAAAGATTGAGACAGCAGAAGAAAAGATAATAGTTTCTAGTTAATTTGTATAAATTAAATGTTACTTTTTTTTGTTTGGTCAGTATAGTTTCGTAGTTTGAAAAGTAAGAATATAGTGTTCCAGTAAGATGTTGTTTTCAAGTTAAATTAAAGTAAGGTTGATAGACATTCGTAATACAAAGAGGTCACCAGACCTACTTAAATCGCCCTTAATGGACAACAAATCAATAAGAGAATTCTCGTGTCTTAAACCACGAAGATTCTAATCAGTTACAGAACTCACAGTTCTTCGTAGCTTATTGGCAACTACATACCACATTTCCAATGCTTGGAACTCCTTTATATGTTATAGATTTTTGCGTTTTGCTGTATTGTATTCTTCTGGTAAAAATGGCTCCTTAAAGAGCAGTTCCTTAGCTTTGCTGTTTAACTCATTTACTTATCTCTATATTTTTGGATTCTGTATTCTAGTAACAATTAATTAATTATAATACCTATATTTAGACTATTCACATTATTTTGACCTATTAGTTCTACAAGTTTTATGTCGAACAATAAAGCAAACCTAAAGATCCTGATGCACCTCTAAACTTCTTCGTGTGAGCACGTTAAAAGCAAAAAGTGTTTCTTCTACACAAAATCCTTTTCAGAATCTAAATTGGGTAGCATCTATATGTTCTTTCGATTTTTTGTAAAGTTTTCTATGTATAATTTTCAGGAATATCTTAAACGTATGGCGTATCAAGAATATTTTTCTGTTCTAGGAATATTCTGTTGCATGTTTTTGGTAGTGTTAGGCAGTAGATAGCAACCATTCTTGGGGATTGCTCTTGTTATGTATGTCCTGTTAAATTCAGACAACCAAGTGACTAAAAATATATAGTACCTTCCACTAGAGCTCTATAAGCTAGTATAGTAGAATCCTGGAATGGGTATAATGAAGGAAAATGAAATAAGCCCATTGGCTGAATTACTATCAGTTTAAAACACACGATTTCTAAGAAAGAGCGAGAAAGAGAAGAGCTTTCATTAGAGAAAGAGCGAGTCTCTTCAATTATGTAGTGATTTGCACAAGTTTCTGCAAAGATAGAGATATTGAATACAAAATTCACAGTTTTTAGTATATATACCGAACAATTTACAGAACATTGAAGAACAAGATAAAAACGGTACAATGGTAAAACTTTATAGGGCAATTGCCACATTTATTCAGTTATATGGAGGATTAATCCAGCGTCCACACTAGCCAAACATAGAGAAGTGGAGACTACAACTACAAACAGAAAGGAAAAAAAGAAGTTCAATTAAATCTAAAAAAGTTCTTTTGATTATTAATGTTTAATATGAATATTTTTTGTTATTTGTTTATAATAAATATTATAGGTACATTTGTGTATATTTGTGTTTACTATATCTTTGGCTATTCCTGACGATCTCATTTTTAATAAAAGTAAGGAATAGAAAACGTTCATGGAAAAACTATCTACAAAATTATTATACACAGAGAACAAAAGCACACAAAGTACTTGTAGATTTTTTACTTTATTCCAGTCATCGATACAAAAACTGATGAGAATCTCTACCCTTCAAACTGGCATAAAATTCCGTTTGGAAATCTCTTCAACAGCTTTCGTTTACTATTATTTTCGCATCAAGAATTTCATTTTAGTTGATTAAAATTCTTTAATTTCAGATGTCAATCAGTATGTAGTGTCAAGCTTGTTAAATCGGCATCTGCGACAACATTTCATCAGATTCAAGACTAGAGGTGTTGTTGTTATTTTTTAGGGCGTAACACGGAGTGATTGGAGAACAATATTAATAAGCATTTAAAAATACTTTAAATATAAAAAACTCATTCTTTGAAACTACAATTTGATTTGATTAATTGGACATGTTTCTAACCTTTCTAAAAAATCGAGTCAAGAAGACATTTATGTCTGTTAAATAAAACATATAAATCCTGTAGTTCTTCTATTTCACAGCATGTTTAGTTCAAACCGTTTAACTTTACTTTTATTATTTATATCTTTACATAATATTATAAATATCGATACCATTTTGTCTGTTTTGCACAAAATAATTACTCCCCGTTAAGGGCTAAAATTGCGTTGAGCTGTATTTTTAGTCACATAGAAGGTAAAATATTTAAAAAACTTAATTCTAAAAGTGAGGGCATTTTGCCTGTCTTAATAGAGGTCTTTTGTAAAAATAATATGACGATCCTGACAAACTTTGAATATAATACAATACAAAATACAAATAAGCAAACCTCAAAGATTTAAGCTAGAATTAAAAACAATCCAGTTGTCTTAATACAAGACACGACAGCATCTGATTGCGTTTAATATGGAAACCTCCCTTCAATTATAATAAAACATAGCCCATTCTGGTTTGCATTTTTAAGTATCTATTAAGTGTCACTAGGTTTGATTCTTATTGGAATGATAAACATAAAAAAATATTTAGCTGATTCCATAAGTTTAGTCATCGATGGTTTTCATCATCATTCCAGCTTTACAACCCTGAGCACTGTCATTCTCGTCTCTATAGATTCGCCCTAGTAGTTTTCTTTCGAAACATTCTATCATGTTTTCGTTATTTTTTGTTAGAGTCCATATCTATAAACCATATGTTAGGACTGAGTGTATTATTGTTTTGTGGAGTTTTATTTTTTTATTTAACATCGAGGAAAGCTGGAAAAACTCAAAAAATAACATAATTAATGCAGCAATAGAATCACTTGGAGAGAGGAATGTAACGAACACTAACATATCAAAACAGAAAACACCATGGTTTAAAAAAGAAATGAAAGCAAAATATGAAGAGAAGATAAAAGCCTGGTGGTTTCATTTTTTTCTTTTGTTCATCCTCTTCCCTTCTCTTTGTCTGGTAATTCTCTATAGTTGTTCTAGTTCGTCAGGTAGGCATCTTTCTGTAGGCTTCCTTTTTTTCTTTTATTGCATGCTTGCATTCATTGTCCACATCGATGGTTTTGCTTCTCGCAAATATGAAGAAGCAGATTGTAGAATAATACAATTCTTTGAATTCAAACTCTTTTTTAGTGTCAGTTTTCACGGCATCTTTTTTTTTTGTTGCTGCATCTGGAGTTATTATCTCGCACTGAACCATATCCTTTTGTATTTTTTAATCACTGCAACTTTTTTAAAACGAAATAGAAAAGGGTAATATAACTAATAGATAAATGAAGATATACGATAAAAGTAAAATTGTGGTCTTTAAATTGAATGTTGAAGTCGTCACTTTAATAATACTAAAAGGTCCTCTCGATAATAAAGATGAAAGAAAGTAAGAATCAAAGCGAAAATTCGTTTAATCTAAAATGATACATAGTAAACACATAGATTACTGATGACACAAAATTCAAATTTATTAATAATCACATATAAATGATACAACAGAACAAATTACTACCCATTATAATTTTAACAACAACAAATGTCGGGTAATTAAACCGCATAAAGGCTCTAAATTTACATTTTCAAACGAAACAAGCGGTAATCAGTCCTCATTATCTGCTGAATACAAAACAAATTACAATAAATTCAAAACTAGCGTCAATATCGACATCAAAATAAAACTGTCATCTGCTCCCAGTAGACAGCGATTCTTTCCAAATCACGTTTCAGCCTCGATTGCTAGCGATTCGATCCACTATTGAGAAACTGCAAGGTAGAGATGGGAGCCTTCGAGAAATTCTTAGAAATGGTTCCGCAAATGGATTTGCTTTATTAATTAATTTTTCAACTGTACTACGATGATGAATCAAATATAAACCAACTTTGTTTAGTGAATTGAGATTATTCCTTTTTTTCTCGATATTATTATTTCTTGATACCTAAAAATAATAAATCTCCAGGAAATGATGGTATACCCGCGAAACACTTATTAAATGAGGAGCTGCTCTGATAATATAGATATATAAAAATCATACTGAGAGCCTGAAATGAGAAACAAATCCCGGAGGAGTGGTGTATTGGGATCGTTTGCCCCCTACACAAAAAGGGTGATCAATTGGAATGTAGAAACTATAGGGGAATAACCCTCCTTAATACAGCATACAAAATATTTTCGAGTATTTTATATAGTCGCCTGAGTGCATATTCAGAGGAGCTTCTTCTCGAAGATCAAAGTGGTTTTAGGCCTGGTCGATCAACAACAGACCAGATCTTTGTGCTACGGCAAATACTTGAAAAAACCAATGAATTCAATATCGACACATACCATCTTTTCGTAGATTTTAAATCGGCCCATGATAGTGCCCTAAAAAAATAAATTGTATGAGGCCATGAATGAATTCCACATCCACGATAATACTAGATTGGTTAAGGCTACAATGCTTAAAGTTGTTTGCAAAGTCGAAATACAGGGCAAACAATCACAGACATTTGAAAGCATGTTAGGCAGCGACAGTGAGATGCGCTGTGTGTCTCCTTTTCAACATAGCTCTGAAAAGGCGGTCAGGATACCCAAATAGGCAACAGAGGAAACATTTTTAATAATCATCCCAAGTTTTGGCATATGCAGATGATGTTTACCTAGTTGCCCGCACAACATGCAAGCTAGAAGAAATGTATACCACCTTGTCAAATACTGTATACCAAAAAATATGGGCTTTCAAGAAAATGAGAAAAAAACTAAGATAATGGCATCAACACCCAACAATAGAGCCAGAAACATGGGCCACCAATTCATGGTTGATAACTCTAACTTTGAAGTGGTAAACAAATTCACATACTTAGGCTCCCTGATCACCAAGGAAGAAATCAAGCGAAGAATAATCCTAGCAAACAAATGCTATTTTGGATTGAGTAGATATATGAGAAGCAGAAACTTAAGCCAAAAAACAAAAATAACCATATACAAAACCCTTGTAAAACCAGTGTTTGGAGCCATGGACCATTTCCAAGGCAGATTAAAACCGAGAAACCAAGGATCCTGAGAAGAATATTCGGTGGCATCTGTGAAAATGGTGTTTGGAAAGGAGGTTCAACTACGAGATATATCACAGATATAAACATATATTTGGCAATAAAGACGTAGATCTCTTATAAAAATAGTAAGAGTAAGATGGGCAGGCTATCTAGCAAGATCACAGCAGAACAACCCTCCTTGAAGAATCCTTATGTCACAACCTGTGGGTAGGCAGTAGAAATATAGGTAGGCAAAAACTCAGATAGAGGGATGGTGTGGATAAGGATGGTAGAAAAATAGGCGTAGCAAACTGGCAACAGTTGGCAATGGATAGGGCTGTAGCACCAATGATGATGATATCAAGGTGAATTTTTTTCTATACTACGTTCATTCCCAAGATAAGCTCGAAAACACAGCTATCGGTGGGTATGTCGTGTCGTGGCGGCTTGTCATTGGTTAGAAATTGATTTTTATACCCACCGATAGCTGTGTTCTCGAGCTTATCTTGCGACTGAACGTAGTATAGCTGCAGATATAAGCTTTATTTAAATGTTCTCTTTGCAGAGCAGTGTATTTAGTGGAACGAACAATTGAAATTTACAAAAAGTAACTTTGAACTTCGATAACGGTCCTCGAAATTGTCTTAACTTATGCAGAAGCAATATTTGCTGTACATTCAAACTCCAACCTTAAAAGGATTAACATTCTCAAAAGAAGTAAGGATTTGAGGGTTATCCTTGATAGAAAAATCAGTTACATAAATAATAACAAACTTTTACATTTGAATTTGCACTACATGTTTTTAAAAGGTTTATCATAAACAAAGAAAAGGTTTTGAATATTATAAATAACAGCAGATTCTACACGACTAACTTCGTACATTATGCCAAAGAAAAAGCCAATTTTCGCTCGTACTATGAGACACATCCATCATGCCTGAAGCATAATGCTGTAAACTTCTAAATAAATAACAGAGACGTACCTGTAAAGTAGATTTTCAGTTTAACACTAAATCTGAGCGGGCGTTAATACTTTATGGGTAATGGCCCGTATGGAAGTTCATAGCTGCTAATATATTGCAGCAATAAGATAAAAGTTTTTATTTGTCATATTTGCGTACGCCGCATGGGTAATAAAGTAGCCAAGTTACAAATAAACTAATAAAGAAGACCAATCAACTATTAGAAAGGTTTTTTTTCTTCAATATGTTGTTTCTGTGAATTCGTTTCAATTTAGATAAAGAGTTTCCCAAATAAGATTGTATACTCACAATGTCAGGGAACTTTATATAATTTTGGTAAAGAGAAACAAGAATAAAACCAACGACTTGTTTTGCATACTATAATTCTCTATACATCCTCAGGTCAATGGTAGATGGCAAAATAAGTGCTGAAATAACAATAACCTGTATTAGGGTGCTGTCTGGTACGAATATCAAATTAAAAGATGGATAAGGAAGTATTTTTGTGTATAAGTGTGTAAAAGATTATATTATTCGGTGGTAAAATAAATTGATTGTAATTGTCTTTCAGTAAAGAATTCCATGGATACAAAAAGTTACCAATGGTGAGGTACTTCGGAGCATTAATAAACAAAAAGAATTACTCAGCATAATCAAAGAGAGGAAAATGCAATACTTGGGTCATGTGTTGACAGGTGAAAGATATGAATTACTCCAAATCATATTGGAAGGTAAAGTTCAAGCAAAAGATCAGTTGGACGACGCCAGAACTCGTGGCTGAAAGACCTAAGGAGATGGTTTGATCGGTCATCCACAGAAATGTTTCGTGCAGCAGTTTCCAAAGCTACAATTGTCATTAAGATGCGCTGAAAACCAAATGCGCTGAAAAATCATATTTTTCTGACGAAATTGATTTGCAGCTTTAATTATTCTAACCCTCAATTGTTGTTCGTTCTCTATTGTTACAGAATACACTTTTTTTTCATAAACCCCCAAAAGCAAAAGTCCATGAGGTTAAGACCTGGACTTCTGGGTGGCCAAGAAATAGGTGTGTCGCGACCCCTTCCAATCCACCGACCAGGATCCTGCCTGAAAAGATCTTCCCGGACTTCATTACTGTAATGCAATCATCTTGTAGAAACCACATACTTTGCCTTATTGCCATATTCACTTTTTCCAAATACTTCTGTAAATCGTTTGCCAAGAACTGCAAATAATTATCGCCATTTAAATTGTTGGGAAGAAATACTGGGCCTATTAGATTGTTATCCACGATTCCTGCCCAAACATTAACTTTGAAAGTCCTTTGGTATGAGTCGTTTTTTTGGCGTGAGGATTTTTGTCGGCCCAAATTTGCTCGTTATGATGGTTTGCTATTCCATTTCTACTAAAGGTAGCCTTGTCAGTAAACAAAATATTTCTAATAAAATTATTAGACTACATTTCGAGGGTTTTTCATTAACAACTAATCGCAAAATCCAATCGTAGAAATTACAATGAAGTTTAAGATGTTTTGAGACGAAGGTACTGAGACAATTTTACAGAGCGATAAATGTCAACATAAAACATGTAATGCAGATGAGACCAAATAGGTAATCCAGTAAGAAAAATACTCCTTGATAGACGTTTTAATTGAAAAAGAAGGACAAGGCAGTGAAAAATATTTATCGATATAATCGAAGAAGATAAGAAGATATAAGAAATATGAAAGTTTGAAAGTACGTTCTTGGCGGAGAAAGGCGATAAATATGGAAGACTGAAGTGAAGTTTTTCTACCTACATAGGATTGTAAGGTGGAAATGAAGATTATGATAATTTTGTATAAGGAAAAAGTCTAATTAAATAGTAATTGCGATGAAATTTATTATACGATTATGTCTCAGAAATGTTTGAAATATGTATCTCCTCTAAAATTTGAGTAATACCAACATTACAAACGTAAATCTATAAAGATTCTACTTCAGAAGGAGGTATAATCTCTGCGACCATTTTCCCCATCATCGTATCATTACGCTGATTGCCTTAAATAAAACAAATGATCATTTATTGCTTTGTATTGCTTGCTCTGGTAGAAAACATACGCAAATAATTCTTTCAATGAACTTCCTAAATGAGCTTTTGAACGAAACTCGGTATTTCTTTTCCATATGTTAGAAATCGTGAATTGTTCGCTACACTACTTGTCAACTGTCAAATTAAGAACGTATAAAATTTTAAAATAGTTTATTTAATTTTTTTATTTATTTCTATAATATTCGTTTTTTTACTAGTAACCGCCAATTATATTTTTATTTCAAGACGATACCTTTCACTGGCCCTTTTCATTAGGCATGCAAACAAATCGAACAGCTGATAGCTATGAGCACAAGCTCATCCAATATGGCTTCGAGCGGCATCCTTTTCGATCGCAATCTTTCAACTCGTTGGTTTCGAATCATTAGGCCGAAAATCAAGGGTTGTCGCTCTCCTCATCCACATTCACGGTTCGCCAATCTCATTAAGAATAATCGACGACTACCATGTCTAATTACTTTCAATATGTAGGTACACCTTGAAGGGTATTAACATTGTCCGTGGGGTGAACATCCTGTGTCTACGTTTAATACGATAGGAAATTTCATTTAAGTGGGCACTAATTTATGGGAAAAATACGGATAATCTGCACATTAATTATTAATGGGCTTAATATTTTTGTATGTTAATTTAATAAATACAAAGATTGACACTGCAATTGCAAAAACTGTAAAAAAAACATGACATGAGAAAACTGAAATGTAGCGAAGTAAAAGAAATAGTCAGCAAAACATTAAATAGAAAATTTAAAGAAATCGATAATACAACGGAAAGCAGAGAAGATAAGATAGAATCCCTTAAGAAAACAATAGACGACATTAAAGACAATTTTATGAAGAACGAAGAAGGTAAGAATAAGACATGGATGACGACAGAGATTCTGCAACTAATGGAAGAAAGAAGGAAAAACAAGAACGATAACTCCATGTATAAAACATTACAGCGAGAGATACAGAGAAAGATCAGAGAAGCCAAACAGAAAGAACTGGAGAAAAAATGCCAAGAAATCGAAATTCTCCAAAGTAAATACGACGACTTCAACGTGCATAAGAAGGTAAGAGAAATTACAGGTAAATGTAAAAACAGAAGAGTAAGTAAACTTGTTAATGACAATGGAGAGATAATCGTGGACAAAGAGAGTATCAATGATACCTGGAAAAATTACATAAGAAATTTATTTTTTGATGAGAGAGAGAACCAGCCCCCAATACCTACGGAAACAGGACCACCTATACTAGTGGCAGAAATAAGAGCAGCCATAATATCACTAAAAGAAGGTAGAGCTCCAGGACCAGACGGAGTACAATCTGAATTTCTTAAACTTCTTGATGATGAATCTTTAAGAGTACTATGTAAAATCTTCAATAATATCTATGACACAGGCAATATCCCAAAAGATTGGCTACTTTCAGAATTTATTACCTTACCAAAGAAACAGGGAGCAAAAAAGTGCGGAGAATATAGGCTAATAAGTCTAATGAGCCATACATTAAAACTTTTTCTTAAAATTATACATCGTAGAATATACAAGCTATGCGAAGAGAGAATACAAGACACACAGTTTGGATTCATGAAAGGCGTAGGTACAAGAGATGCACTGTTTAGTCTACAAGTATTATTTCAAAGATGCAGAGATATGACTTGCGATATTTACACCTGCTTTGTGGACTACCAAAAAGCATTTGATACAGTTCAACACCAAAAAATGATGGATATTCTAACAAAAGCCCAAATGGATGATAAAGATCGGCGTATAATACAAAATTTATACTGGAACCAATCAGCCACAATAAGAACGAATTTTGGAGGTGAACCAACGGAAATGATCCAGATTCTACGAGGCGTTAGACAAGGTTGTATACTTTCACCTATATTATTTAATCTATATTCAGAGGAAATATTTAGTGAAGCCTTGGAAAAATGCGAACATGGAATACTTCTAAATGGAGAACGCCTAAACAACATCCGTTATGCAGACGACACCGTTATTTTTGCAGACAGTTTGAACAGTTTACAGCAACTAATAAACAAAGTAAATGAAGTAAGTGAAAGATTTGGACTTCAAGTAAATATAACAAAAACTAAATTTATGATCATCAGCAAAAATAAAGTTAGAGACGCTCAACTACTTATCAATAATACACCAGTGGACCGAGTAAAACAGTATAACTATCTTGGAACAACAGTAAATGAACAATGGGATCACTCACAGGAAATAAAATGTAGAATAGAGAAGGCTAGGAGTGCATTCAATAACATGGCCAAACTCTTTAAAAGCCACAATCTTAATCTGGAGATAAAAGTAAGGCTCCTACGATGTTATATCTTCTCAATATTGTATTACGGAGTTGAATCCTGGACACTAACTGAAGCAATGGAGAAAAAACTTGAAGCCTTCGAGATGTGGCTATACAGGCGAATTCTAAGGATATCATGGACAGACAAGATAACCAACGAGACCGTATTACGAAGAGTGGGCAAAGAAAGAGAGGTGATGTATACCATTAAAAGGAGAAAGTTGGAATATCTCGGACATATAATGAGAAACAGCACTAAATACAGATTACTGAAGGTAATCCTACAGGGTAAAGTATTCGGAAAGCGAGGAATTGGGAGAAGGAGAATATCATGGTTGAAGAACCTGAGGAAATGGTTCTCCACAACAACAACGAATCTATTTAAAGCATCAGTCAATAAAATAATTATAGCCAGAATGATTGCCAATATTCGGAACGAATAGGCACTGAAAGAAGAATAAGAAGACACTGCAATTAAAGTCTAATCTGTCATACACATCAAAAAACAAGGTCTTCTTGTTTTCCTTTGCTGTGAACAATTTTGATGGCTATTTATCTTCACTTTCTATTTTAATCTTTAAAATTTCATCTATAAGATACTAATGATCTAGTCCATTTAGTATTATTTTGTAAGGTTTATATTCAGCACAATGAAAAAATTTCTGAGCACTGAGGCGTCCTTACTTTATTTTATTTTAGATCCTGCTACTACTTAACTAGATAGAAAATTATATAAAGTTATTTGCGATGTCATTAGTATTTTTATAAAAGTGATTGTAAATATTTTTTTAGCACGATGTAAATATTGTCGAGGATCTGACTAAAGAGAGTGTAGCTATAGGGTCTTTAATTGAGCGCATATATTTAAATTCAAATAAAACATGTGAGTGTGTGTGACAATGAACAACCTGAAGTTGTTCATTTAAAGGAGCAACTAGTCATTAGTAAAAATGAAATAGAAAAGGTAAGAGACGAGGTATAAATTGTGTAAGAGGAGTGTAATAATGCAAAATCTGCAAGTCCGACCTGGAATAGAAATGCGAGAAATTGGTGAAGGAACCAAATGTGTTAAATGAACAAATTACAGTAATTCCAAGAGCTTTGAACGAACTACAGATTCAAAGTCAGTAATTTTTTCGATTTCTATGGCGGATAATTCTTGGTTTATAGAAGCGATGGTAGCTATGGTCCTGAAGTTTTCAAAATTGATTTTATGACCTGTATGAAGATAGTGTTGACCTAGAGCTGAAATTGAATCAGAATTGCGAACAGAAATGAAATGTTCATAAATCCTATTTTGGATTCTACGATTTGTTTGGCCTATATAGGATCGGGGACAGTCCGCACAACGAATTTCATAAACTCCGTGCTGTTCATTAGGAATGTTGTCTTTGATTGATCGGACAAGGGATGAAAAGCTTTTGATGGGGGTAAATATTGTTTTTATTCCTCTTGATTTAAGAATTTTGTCGATTTTGTTAGTGACACCATTGATGTAATGAAGAAAAGCTTTCGTATAATAAAGGTATGAGTCTTTGAATTGAGATTGAGTGGGAGATTGATGTCTGTGAATGCTCCTTTGCTGTGATTTTCGCGGTAAACGTTTTGGATGAGGGATTGTTTTAAACAAGAGAGCTCAGCGGGTCTACTTGCATCATCGAATAGGCATATTGATCTGAAGACAAGGGTATCAATGACTGAATTAATTTGTGAAGTTGGGCGGTGAGAGTTGGCATGCAAGCAATGATTGGTATGCGTAGGTTTTCGATAAACAAAGTAATGAAAACCTTGGGATTGGTTTTTCTTTATGATAACGTCGAGAAACGGTAGGGATGAATCAGTTTCCATCTCCATCGTAAACTGGATACTAGGATGTATACAATTCAGATGGGTTTAAAAAGACACTCAAGCATCCTTGACATGGGGCCAAATTACGAATGTATCGTCAACATATCGTAGCCAACATGTGGCTTTGAGCACTGGTGCAGATAGTGCTCGGGTCTCGAAATCTTCCATAAAGATATTGGCAATTACTGGAGATAGAGGAGAGCCCATTGGGGGATCATTTATTTGTCGATAGAATTAATTTTGGACGATGAAATAGGTGTTGGACATACAACGTTTAATGAGAGATAAGTGGATCTTGTTGGATACTCTATTTAATTTTTAGAATGTTTAGGAGTTTCATCCATAGGAATGTTTGTAAAGAGTGAGACAATATCGAAACATATTAGAATGTCTGACGGTGATATAGGGTATTGTTTAAGAAGTTCGATGAAATAAAAAGAGTTTTTGAAGACGGATTAAGCATTTTCGTCTAAATGTTGTAGGGTTTTGGCCAAATACTTGGCCATGGTTGTGTAAGGCAGTTGTATGCACTGAGAATGGGACGTAGAGGCATATTGGGTTTGTGAATTTTGGACCCTATATTCAAGATTTTTCACGAGGAATTAGAGATTGTTTTAAGTCAACAGGAGAAGAGGTTTTATTGATAATGGATTTTGTTGTTTTCTCCAGATAGGTTGCTGGATTATTAGGAATTGGTTTGTACTCTCTAGTAATAACCAGATTTGTGAGTTTTTGAGATGTAAGAAGAAGTGTTTAGGATGACGGTGGCGTTACCATTATCGGCAGAAGAATGACTAGATTTGGATTTGATTAAGTACTTTCAGGGCTTTTTTCTTGAATTGGCTAATGTTCTGAGTAGGAGGCTTTGAGTTTCTAAGAACTCTAGAGATGTCTTGTCTGGTTATTTTAGCATCTTCGGAGGGTAAACTGGAGATGGCTTCTGCAGTTTGACAGATAATTGTCTCATATGGAATATGACTTGAAATAACAGAGTAATTGAAACCTTTTGCTAAAGCTTGAGTGGCAATGGTCGAAATAGGGGTATCAGAAAAGTTATGGACCACTGTAGTGGGTTCCAACGTTGAGGTTTTTGGAATTTGTTCGGAAATGAGACGCAATAATTTGCGCTTCTGAGTTTCACTCTTAGATTCATAAGTGTTTAGGGCTGTTTGTGTACTGATACCGTGGAAACGGTCCCATAATATAGGATGCACATTGAAAGAATGAATAGATGACCAGATATTGAAAAGGTTACTATTTGTGACATCTAGTTTTTGTCTAGTGAAGTGAATAGCTTCACGGAGAAGTGCAAAACTAACCTTCCTAAGAATTTGAGAGATAGAAGAAGAAGAAGTATGGTGTTTGAGTTTCAGAAATTTGGGAATGACTTTATGGTCTCGGTAGGTTTTAAGGAAAGTTAAATCACATAGAAGACGATTCTAACGTAGTAGTAGGTTGCTATATGATTTATTGAGCTGATAAAATTCCTCCCCGTAAAGGCGAGAAATTTTTTATTTTATTTTGTCGAATTCTGTCCTATAATGGTGTTTGATGGTCCCCATTTTTAATAATTAGGTTGTAATGAATGATAATATATCATTATATCATTCTTTGTATTTAACATGTCCAGAAACTGTTCTAAGTTGCCGTTTTTTATATTAAATTTGATCAATTATTTTTTATAAAACATTTATGGGGTGTAGATAAATTTCTTTACAATTTTTTTAAAAATTATTTTCGGACTAAAAACGTCAGAGAAAACAATAAAAATGTAAATCATTTCAATTAATTTTGGATTAGTCCCACAGAAAAAATTGTCAGTATTTTAAATAATCATTTATACATTTATCATTTAATATCCCGATTTCGATATATAGTTCTTCCCATCTTTTCTACAGTTCCCTTTTAATATTTCCTGCTATAGTTTATTTTTATGAACGAGAGAGTAATTAGCATAATTTTAACTGGTACCTCCGACCACTCCATGGGCGTGCTCAAGATTAATTGAAAAATTACTTTGAATAATTGTAAAAAATAAATGAAATATTTCAGTGTTATAAAGTGTTATGTGTATGTAAACAAAAGTGACCTCTTTTATCACACACTATATTAGAACTGACTGGCCTACATTAAAAAGGGTTTTAAAAAATTCACATTTTTTTTAATTTTTAAAAATTACAAAAGAGAAAAAGAGTTTTTAAAACCGTCTAAGGTATGTTAAATAGATGAATAAAAATATTAATATAAAACTTACAGCTACTTGTTACAAATCCAAATCAGATTCAGAAGATGAACTTTCAGAACCAAGATTTATAATAACTGGCTCGATCATTTTATCAGTAATATTGTCCAGCTTCCACATTTTTTCCTCTTCTTTAATAGTGTGATTTACTGCCTTTTCCCAGTTTTCAGGTTTTACATTATTTACGGCCTCCAAAAACAACTGTTTAACATCATGAATTTTAAAAGTGGTATTTTTTCTTGAAACTTCACTCTTTATCTGTGCCCATACCAGTTCAATCGGGTTTAATTCACAATGATATGGTGGGATCTAAGTACTGTCATTCCACGATTTTTGGCAATTTCATCAATTTCGTATTTTTAAATTTTTCTTTATGAAGGGCACACAACGAATAAAGTTCCTTTCTTATAGATCCGGGATGGTACGTAATATTTTTTGAACTCAGCCAATTCTGCAAGTCTTTTTTTAACCACTTGGTTGTGGGCAGTCCTTCTATAAGTCTGGAGTGATAACTTGCATTATCCATTACTATTACACAGTTCTTAGGAAGAAGATCTATCATTTGTTCGAACCATTCTTGAAAGACATCAGCGTTCATGTCTTCATGGTAGTCACCGGTACGAGTTGATTCAAAAGTTAATAAACCACCTTCAACAAAACCGTCTGAACTGCCAATGTGTACTATTATCAGCCTGCGTCCCTTTCCTGATGGTGGGTTTAAACCAGTAGATAAGTTATTTACAAAAGCGTGCCTTTGACTTGTAACAGTTTCATCCTGCCAAAATTTATTTGGTGTATGACCCTCGTTGATCCATGTTTCATCAAGATAAAATATTTTTCTTTTTTGGTTTCTCATTTCCTTTATGGTTCTTAGAAAATGTCTTCTCCATATGACAATATCGCTTCTTTCTAATAAAATAGACTTTCTGGGATTCTTTTTCCAGCGGAAGCCTATTTCTTTTAAAAGTTTCCATAACGTACTTCGACTCATTTCTGGGTAATCCTTATCATCTCGAACTGAGACAAGAACTTTATCCAATGTTGGAAATTCTTGTCTAAAGAAGAATTCATGCACTTTCCGTCGAAGTCCTTCTTTAAAATGATATTCTATTTGAAATTTTGGTTTCCCTGGAGCATTACGTGGCATTTGAAAACTACCACATTTCTCTTCTTTAATAACTCTGTAAATCGTAGATTTCCCAACACCAAGTGTACTGCTAACTAACTCAACGGTCTCATCAACACTTTCACATAAACGTTTGTCTGTAAATGATTTAAAACAATTAAATATTAATGTTTTTTCATTAACTGTTAAAGGACCAATTTTTCGGCGTTTACACGGCACTTCCAAATTTTCCATAACACTAGTATACACAATAAACTGCACCTTGCAACTGAAGTACCTACTTTTAGTGAACTGTTAAGAATTTTGAATACGCCACTTGGACCTTCCTACAAAATGGAAAAACCCACTATCACATTTTCTGTGGAATAAGTTTAGAAGGTAATTATCTAGTCAATTACTGTCGTAGATTCCTGGAATTAAAGAATTAAATGTTTGATTGTTGAAACCCTTACTTCGTGGAATGCACTCATTTCAGATAAAATAAAACGTTTTATTTTATCTAAAGAATTAAACTTTATTTTGCAAATAGGTAGGTACTTATTAAACTTTTATTGGTTATATATAACCAATAAAATAAACATCTTACATTTCTTGCAAATTCATTAGTACCTGTTAACCTCCATCACTCCGACACTGGCAACCTTATTTAGGGATTAGTAACCCTCACAACTATTGTATTCTATTCTGCTCCAACCTTTATACCTGGTGGTCATACTCAATTTAAAATTGTTTTCCTATATACTTCTGTAAACTTGTTGACAAATATCTGTTTTTCATTGAGTCACCCGTATCAACAGTTTAGGGATTTGCATACATAATTTATTGTTTTATTACTCTCTCATACATAAAAATACACTATAACACCACATCGTCAGCATACATTAAACATCAAGAAATGTCCTTATGGAATACCATTTGTTTTTGATTCAGCACTAATGCAAAACAAATACGTCTAATAAGCACTTATGTACCCTAGATCACATAAAGTTTATTAATCTTTTTTTACTGTTCCTAACACTACTTTTTATTTTAATACACACATCTCCTACAATTGCACACACTCACTGGAAACTACTTTCCTATTCTGTGCCTTATTCTTATTTCTTTGAGCAGTGTATCTTATTCGAACCGAATTTTTTCCGTCGGTTCTTTCGTCTACCTGCTCCTGTTACATCGACTAAGACAGCAGCAGGAGCGAACGACGGTAGCATTTATAGAGCTCGTGCAGCAATTGCCGATGCGTGAAGGTTGTTTGCACTAAGTGTGCGACCAAACAGAAACAACTAAATTGTATCTCTAATCGTATTATTTGCATTTACTTTATGAACTCGCTTAGGTTGTTTTGCATAGATTTAACGGTCCATTGCTTCGGATGCTTGTATTTAGTCGTTAGGAAACGTATTACAAAAGGTATTTCCCCTCACGAGTTTGACAGTTCTTTCGAAACTACAAAATATTCAGAGAGGCGATATAGCAATATCCACGAGATTTTAAGTTGCGATACAAAATGGACTTAAAGACGTTAAGTTTTTCACGATACTGTATTATATCGTCCGAGTACCTAAAAGTATGTACGCGATTATGAAATGCACGATAGGATATGACAGATTTTATTACAAGCGAAGCAATTTGTAAACATTTTTTTAAACATTATGAAGCTCTTTTTCAATTTTTGCAATTAGTATCAAATCGTCAGCAAATATTTCTTTTGAGATTTCTAAATTTCACATTTAGTTTTTTACTCCTTGCTTGAGCATTTCGTAATGATGTTGAATTATTGCTAATTACGACATGGTTGTTCTCATTGTAAATTTTTTCATCATTCATGTATCATTCTTATTATCGTGTTGTCCATTCCTTTTTCTCTTACTATTTTCCATAGTTTTTTTTCTCGGTAAGAGAGATAAGTACAAGTACTGTCTCTTTCTTTTGAAGTACTTTTGGTGTTATCTGTTTTAAAGTAAATCGCTGTTCGGAAATATATTGACACAACTGTAAAATTAAAAAATAGTACATTGTTTACCGGGTAGGAAAAGCTTAACATTCCTGGACGACTGTGAAGATTGCTAAGTCGAGGCGCAAGCCGAGACTTAGCAACACAGAGTCCAGGAATGTGGCTTTTCCTACGAGGTAAACATACTATTTTTCCGCAAATCGTTTAAAATTCGACAGATATTGATTGATTTAAAAAAAACGCGATAATTTTATTCCCAAATAAATGGTGCTTTGAAATTCCTAATAAAATTACTTGGGTTACTATGGAAACGTATTGAGGTTGAATTGTCAAACTTGACGCTTATAAATTTAATTGCTGGTGTTCTCGAAAGTAAAATGATAAAATGTTCTCTGGTGCCGACATAACTAGTTTAAAGAGGCATGGCGGATGGAAGTCATCAAACGTTGCTGAAGGATATATCGAATAATCGCTTAACAATAAGGTTGAGGTGGCAAATAAAATTTTCACAGTACAAAATATTCAACAAAATGACACTTCCACCCTGCATGTTGTCCAAAATGTTTCTCATAGTTCTAAGAGTGTTCCTCCAATGTTCAATAATTGTACTAACTGTCAAATTACTGTAAATATAACAAATTGATCTTAAAAATGTATTCAGCAATGACTTGATGTTTTCAAAATATAAATTAATTCCTTATAAGCAATGTGTTTTCTATCATTTATGTAGAACACTAACAACTGTACGGAAATATCATTTCCTTACAGTAAGGAAATGACATTTCCTTACAGTAAGGAAGTCCTGACTTTTTCTTCAAGAAATTTTGACAGGAATGTCAAAATTTCCTGGCGATTTGCGGAAAATTACTTTAATATATTGGAGTGATCAAAACTGCATTTTTATATATTTGTAAATCGTCATAATGGTACTTACGAATTTTGCCATGGAAGAGCATTTCGTAAGTTCAATTATAACGATTAAAAAATATATAAAAATTGCAGTTTTTATAACTTAAATAAAATCTCTTACGGCTTTAACACATTTATAAATACGCCTAAAATAATTCAGTTATGTTTTCTACTATGACTGGTGTTATCTTGTTGCCTAATCCATTTATCCATTTTGTTGTCGTCATGTCTTCACAGAAGAAATCATTTCAGTTTTCACTAGTTTCAACTTCATAACTCAATTTCACTGGTAAATTCGATGCAACCCTGTCCTTATTTCTTTTTCTAGCAAAGTATTGTAACAGTACGGGTACGAATAGAAATGGCAAGGCAGCGTTCTTAAAATTCAAACAATTGTTCTGTGATAAAAATCTGAATATTGCGCTGAGACTGAGGTTTGTTGAATGTTACGTCTGGTCGCAATTATTGTACGGGTAGAAACATGGACACTAAAAGCGCAAATAGTTAAAAAGATTAAAGCCTTTGAACTTTGGATATAGCGGAGAATGTTGAGAATCCCATGGACTGCCAGGGCCACCAATGAGGAAGTGCTGAGAAGAATGGGTCGAGTCAAAAAATTGTTGAGAACGATAAAAGTACGCAAGACTGCATACCTTGGACACATACTAAGAAATAATAAATATAGTCTTCTGCAGGTCATCATGCAGGGTAGAGTCGATGGCAAAAAGGGAATATGTAGAAAGAGGAAGTCATGGCTGCGAAATATTCGAGACTGGACAAACATGACTGTAGACGAATTATTCCACGTTGCAAAAGACAGAGAAGCTTTTAAAAATGTGGTCGCCAACCTCCGTTAATGGGGACGGCATAGGAAGAAGAAGAATTGTAACAGTGTACTCGATATTACAGATATCTCATTTTATTCAATACGAAATCATTACATTCAACATTATTATAAAACGATTCCTTTGGAAAAGGTATATTTTCAGAATGCCTAAAGACAGCCATTATTATTTCTTTTTATAAGGGTGGTAAAAATTTTAATATCTGCAACAAAATTATTGAGAGACTTAAGCACGACTTATGATCTTTCTTAAGATTGTAGATTAAAAAGATTTCTCAAAGTCAAAAAGGAAACAGTCACAAGAAAAATAGGCATCTCACAACTGAAGAACCCTAAACAAAAAACAAAAAAAGTGTCAAGCTTGAGAAACAAATAAAAACGATCGAAAACTTGGTACAGACAGACATTGAAGTAACATGTACTGCTCTAAAAACAAAAATAACAAAGATACAACAAGAAGACATCAGGTTCATAAAACACAACAAAAAACAAGAATGGATAACGCAAGAGATCATGGACCTCATGGATGTATGAGGAAAACATAAAACAAGCCCAATAGAATACAAGCAAATCAAAAAAATCATTAGAAAAAGTGCAGGGAGGCGAAAAAAACACTGGAAGTTAACAAAAAGAAATGACAGGTTGACACAAAAACAGACAAACAACAATATTAAAAAATGATAATAACGAAATAATTATAGGTACAGAAGACAAACTAGAGAGATGGAAAGAATACATACATACAAACTCTTTTTGACGATGATAGACCTTGTTCTCCACCATCCATAGATAATCGAATAAATGAAAAAGGCTGATAAATAACCAAAGGAGAAGTGATGCATGCAGTAAAATCTCAGAAATATGGAAATATTATCGGTCCTGACAATATCAATGTCGAAATACTAAAACTAATTGCAGATAACGAAAGTAACAGCTTAGACTTAATAACAGGACTATTCAGTAAGATATAATGACACAGGTAAAATACCAACAACTGGCTAAAATCAACATTCGTAGCATTACCAAAAAAATCAATTCCTCACAATGCGATGATTATCGAATATTAAGCTTGATGTCTCATGTCCTTAAAACTTTTCTCAGAATTATCCACACACGAATTTACAGGAAGTGCGAGTTCCAGATGAGTGACACTCAATTCGGATTTCAAAACGGATTGGGAACACGAGAGGCTCTTTTTGCTTTAAATGTGTTAACGCAACGATGCAGAGACATGAATATGGATGTATATGCATGTTTTATTGACTATCGAAAAGCATTTGACTGCGTTAACCATCAAAAGATGATCGAAATTCTGAGAACAACTGGAGTTGACGAACAAGACTTGCGAATTATCTCAGAACTATACTGGTACCAAACGGCAACAATTGAAATAGAGCACACAACATCCGAATATATACAAATCCGACGAGGAGTGAGACAGGGTTGCGTCTTATCACCGCTACTGTTTAATTTGTATTCGGAGTCTATATTCAGAGAAGCATTAGACGAGGTCCAAGTCGGAATTAAGATTAACGGAATCAGCATAGACAACATCAGATATGCTGATGATACCGTCTTAATAGCAAGCAACGCACAAGAACTACAAAATATAATAAATGCGGTAGTTCACCACAGCGAAATGTTCGGTTTACATCTAAACGTTTCCAAAACTAAAATTTTAGTATTTTCAAAGACACCAATAAACGTACATGTGTATGCCAAGGGTCAAATAATAGAACAGGTAAATTCCATAAAATATTTGGGAGTAAATATCAATAGTCAGTGTAATCCAAAAAAAGAAATCCTATCAAGAATCGAACAAGCAAGGAAAACATTCATGAGCATGAAAACATTTTTTACAAGATCAGACCTTAGTCTGCAGCTTAGAATCCGAATGATCAGATGTTACGTTTTTTCTGTCTTACTGTATGGCTGTGAAAGTTGGACAATGGACGCTGAAATAGAAAAAGAATAGATGCCTTTGAGATGTATATATACAGACAAATATTGAGAATTCCATGGGTACAAAGAGTTACTAATGTTGAGGTACTTCATCGCATGTGTAAACAAAAAGAATTACTAAGAATAATCAAAGAGAGGAAAATGCAATACTTGGGCCAT
Organism: Diabrotica balteata; assembly: GCA_918026665.1. Lineage (NCBI taxonomy): Eukaryota > Metazoa > Arthropoda > Insecta > Coleoptera > Chrysomelidae > Diabrotica > Diabrotica balteata. Next base: position 156,994,281 of record OU898281.1, on the reverse strand, counting down.
GTGTTGAGAGGCGAAAGATATGAATTACTTCAAGTTATACTGGAAGAAAAAGTACAGAGCAAAAGATCAGTAGGAAAACGCCAGAACTCTTCGCGGAAAGACCCAAAGAGATAATTTATTATTTTTATTTTGTGATATTGACGATTTATGTAATTTTAGTAAATTTTAATTGTTATTGTTATTTTTTTGACACTTTTTGTAAGCTTTGTCCATAAAATTGTACAATTTTTAGTGACAATAAAGCATATTTCTAAATCATGACGAAAAATACATTAACATTTGTTAATAATTTGATCATATAAAAAAACATTGTATGAAACATTAGTTCTTGGCGTTCTACACCTGTATAAAAAGGAAAAACGGAACAGACATTTATTTAAGATAAAATTAACTGAAGGAATCTCGAAAAGGGCAACATTATCTTCGGATATGTACCGTCTGATTTTATTGGCCTTTTTTTGCTTTTAGATAAATTCAGCTTAGGTACAGCAGTAAATTTTTAACTACAACGGTAGAGTAATTTACTGTTAACTTATCGATTTCCGGTTTAAAGTTTTATCTCTTACGATGTCCGCGAATGCCTTCTCGGATACATTCTCACCCAGATATTTATTGCCTTTCAGATATTATTAATTTACTAAATGGTCTTTGCAGGCGCTGACAATAGAACGTGACGATATAGATAAGGAGCGTTAGTTAAGAAAACTGTTTGATACAGGGTAGTCAATCTATATGTTTTATTATTTCGTTCTTTTTCCTATAGACAGGGACTAGACACAAATAAAGTTGGAAATTGCATATAAAAAAAACAAGAAAAAATCGTGTGATCGAATGCCAAAGGGTAGAGTTTTGAGATACAAATAAACTGTCATCGAATGCGATAGTCGCAAGACTAGTACGCACTTCGATGCGCATCGCCCCTCCTCGAATTTTCCCATTGGTCTCTGACCTGGAAATCCCTATTTATCGCTATATCAGCGTATATAAATATTGGCGATTTTCAGGTCAACCAGGTCAGTCCCTCACGGGCTCTCCGAGAGCTTAGTGCTCTCGGGGCGCTGCTTTTCTCGTTTTTTAGCTTTTTCCTATACTCTGTGGCTGAGTGTTATTATTCAACTGAATATTTGGTGATTTTATTTTGACAACCTTAATATCCTTGTCATGTAAGAATTTTCTTGCCTTTGTCCGAAGAGCAAGCCACGGAAGACTACAACCTGATGTTTATTTCGACTTGGTGTACGTCATGTAAGAAATATCTCGTCTTTATCAAGACGAGCCATCAAGAGGCAAAACATTTTCCAGTCCATAATTCCGAGGTGGCATTCCATTTACCCCGAGGTGACAAAACATATTATCGTAATCTACTAACATTTCTCTATAAATAATCAAAAGACTGATATTTTTTGTACACACTTATGACAAGTCGAAAGAAAATGTAAAAAAAAAGTATTTTTGAAGTGTGTATATTTTAGGCAATTCCTAGCTGAGCGCTTTCGGCTTTACAAAGCCATCATCAGAGCTATGGTCAATTTTAAATACCACTACAAAGGAGAGATCTCATTTCCTTATATTTCAAAATTATGATTTTTTTAGTTGTTGAAATACTTAAAACATATAAAAAACATATAAAAAGCCGACACTGGACTTCACAAAGACGTTAAAAAATTGAAAAAAAATTTTTGTCATGGTACGGGTGTAAGAACCCGACCATTGATTGATGTGAGGAGGTAGACTGAATAGAATCTTTCGATTTCTCTATAAACTTCTATCTTGGGTAATATCAATATTAATTCCATTTGCCGACATATCCTGCCTAACTGTCTATACCAGTTCTTCCTTAGTCTTCTTCTACTACTCCTCGCAGGAACTAGAAAATTAGCAATTCCTAGTAACTTCAAACTGTAACGTAACATCTCTGTATGAGATTTGTGGGATAGAAAGAGAAGAAAAAAATTCAGTTGCAAGTTGGTTCATTTTGCAAACCGAAGAAGACAATGATGAGATTTGGGACGTGGGTCTATATATAGATTTGGGATGGAGGTATTTTTTAAAAAATTGAAAGATTTGAAATGTACTAATGAAAATGGAGAATCTGGTGCTAAACGAAAGGAAATAAATTAATAGCACCTCCTTGTCCTTTGTCGAGAGACAAGGAAAACTCTACACTTGATCTATGAGACGATTGGCTTAATAAGGATAAAATAAAATAGGCTAATATTCTGCTATTATATTTCCAAAAATTTTGACAAGTCTTTAATTGAATTTAAAGACTTTGGGACTTAAAAAATAAAATAAAATTATTTTAAATAGAATAATTTTGATAAGACAAAAAACAGCTAAATGGAATAATTTTGATATAAACACAAATAAACAGCCTAAATATTTACTGAAAAAGTTGACCGACACGTTTCAACACGTTCACACCTACTGATGTCGCTCGACTTTCTTTGATCCGTATCTACTTGAGTCGGATTGCGTTCGATTCGACCCGACATGGTTCAACAAAGCCGGGCGACATAGTGTGGACGTAGCTTAACTAACAGATTTTCTAGTTGGAATTAAAAGGTATTCTTTATATTATCTGTCCAAATATTGTCAGGAAGATTATTATTGAAACTTAATTTATGACACAGATTCTCATAGTGTTACATCCAGTGTTGTACATTAATTTGTACAACAATTTGTAAAATACAAATGTATTTTGAGAACGATTTCCGAAGTGGAAATTGAAACGTCAATAAACGTATTTTTATCTTTAATTGTGGCTTATTCCCAGTTAAATAGTAATTAATTTACAATGCCACAAGAAAATAGCTTCAGAACAATATACTACCCTGTGTTTGAAACTTCTCTAGTTTATGACTTTCTGTGTGACCTTTTAAGTAGTTACATATTTCATCTGATTTATGATTTTGTTACTCATTTAATCAGACTTATTATAGCTTTTCTTGTAGGTATTCCCTTTTACAAATCGATTTTACTATTCCTTCCATCAAATTTATCATAGTCGCGTACGCCCCTGTTAGATCTGTCCTTGTGAGACACTAATTTGCATGATGAATATTTATAAAGAGAAAAACCTTCATTAATTTTTATTTGGTCCATTCGGGAGGAATTGTCACTGTGTTAATTCAAAGATGGTCCCTTTAATTTCCCGTAATTCTATTATTCACCAACCGCATATTGTGGCGTCGAGGCAAGGATCTCTTTTTTGTATACTTTGCATTTCAATTGAAGTGAATTTCGGCTGAAAATTTTGATGATCCCGAATGCTCGAATGGTGAGAGATGAAAATTCGGTTTTTATGCAAATCATCGCTCCTATTTTCGTTAACTACGCTGTATACGAGATTGCACAAATTACTTCGTTCCGTATGCTCTACGGCTGGCGGTTATTAGAGCTCTGGGCTAATAATTTTCCCGTGCTATCCATTGCTAGTTATTTTATAGTTATATTTTACAATTTTTGCTGATATTTAATTTTGTGTGTGCGGCTTAAAAAAACGAAATAAAAAAGTTAACCATGTTAACTCTACCGTCTATAAAAGATGGAAAATATCCTCAGGGTGGGAATCCACGATGTGCATTTTATAACATGATAATTTTTAACAAAAATAATTAATTTCTAGTTAGTACTAGATCTACAAACAGGTTAAGTGTACTTAAGTTTCGGTGTCATAAGCAATTTTAAAATTACTATACAATCAAAATTATTACGAACCAGACAAGTTAAGAATAAATGAAATTCAATAATAGATAGAAAGTTTCATACACTATTAAACAGATATGGCAATACCTATAACGTATACACCGATGCGTCAAAAAATGAGGACAGAGTTGGAGCAGCAATTTATTCAGAAGACACCTCTGTATCAGAGTTGTTTAACACATTCGTAAATGGTATAAACGATAAAGGAGAGACAATAACATTTATGACTGACCAAGGATTCACCCTGTATACAGATATGAAGTGGTGGTAGTTTCAGCAGGTCTTCCAACGATGCAATAGGAGTTGTTTTTATGGCCACCGTAATACACAGGCATGCTAGCCTTTATGTATTACCTAGCAGCCTTAATGCTCCCACTTGCTGCGTCTTTCACCATGATGTCACCGAGTCATAGGTTATCATGGGTCTAATAACCCTTGTGTATAACCATACAGCCATTTTGGGGTTAAGTCCCCAATTCTTACCGCACATTCTTCTACATCTGCCCAGGGACAAAGCAGCTTTCTGTGTGGTTTTTAGCATGTGAGTATTCCATGTCAGCCTATGATCAAAATATACCCCAAGGTATTTTGTTTCTTTGGCAAATGAATTCTCTGTTCTATCTCTTTGTTTTCCATTGACTTTGAGATAAGCCTATTTTGATCATAAAGTCTGTGGATTTATCAGGTTGGTATGCATATTTACGATTACATAGAGGATTATCTTCTAACACTTCTTCTCTGATATACCTATTAAGAAGCCTTTCCAGCGTTTTTAATAGAAAAGAAGAATGGCTTATCGGTCTATATGACTTTGGTGTTAGGTCTGATACTTTACCTACCTTAGGAAAGTATATGACTTTAACCATTTGCCATATTTTCGGTATGACCCCCATCCTAAACTGGCTTTGAGAAGCTTGCATAGGTGTAGTATTAATACCTCTAGTCCCATATGCAACAGTATTGGATATATGCCATTTGTCCCTGGAGACCTATATGGCCGAAATTTATTTATAGCCTATCTAATTCTGTGTGGTCTTGTGATTGCTATGGCTATTTCCCAAGACCTTGGCATAGTGACACTTTGGTCTATGTTGGTTTGCCTATCTGCATCATGCAGAATTGTTGAGCTTGGAAAGTGCGTTCTCTCACTTTCCTCTTTGCTGTCCGTAAATTTCCGATTAGCTTTCTTTAGGAAACCTACTTCTTTCTTTGTAGCACCATGCTTTGCTAGGTCTTTATGGATTCTAGAACATGCCGGATACCTGTAATCTCCTCGCAAAACTCTCTGCATGAATTGCTTTTAGCTTTCAGGATTTCTTTATTGTATAGCGTTAGCTTATACCTGTAGGCATCCCATTCTTGGATCGGCTACGGAGTTCCGACCTCTTCCTCTTTAAACCGTTGTTCCACCAGACTGTATTACTGCCCGTACTTTTACTTGTTTTTCTGGACAGTTTTCGTGGTAAGCCGCCATAATAGCTTCGCTTATTGTTTCTACCGCCAAATCTATAACATCTTGGCCTTTAAACAAGATTATACTTTCATCGAAATTTTTACTGAGGGATTCCTTATATCCTACAAAGTGAGTATCTCTATGATTTCTGTATTTAAATTCCGATGGAAAAATATCAAGGTTATGTTTTTACTGATGATGATAATCCGTTTGAAGGTTTCCATTTTTGTAATGTTCGTTAACAAATATACCAATTACTTTTAAGGTTTTTTACTTCAGAGTAAATTTTTTTACTATAATATACAGCCAGACACTAGGAAATATCTCATTTTAATTTAAAAGTAAAAGAAAATCGAAAAACCGGTAGTCGTAAACCTTCATAACTGAAATGAAATCAAACAAAAAAGAATTTGTAAGAAACTACAATTTAGACCGATTACACAATAATACATAATGATACATTTAGTATTTAAGACAATGGCGCACCTACTCTCTTATATGGTTGTGCATTAAATAAAAATATTAAACATTTATTTAATGAAAATAAAAGTCATTCGTTTATTAAAAATAAGAAAAATATTTACCGTGCCTTCAGTACTAAATAAACCATCAGAAGCTACAAAATACTTAAATAGTGACAATAAAGCAAAGAAATAAAGAATAAATTCTATGCATTTCCCGTACTATCTGGATCTCCCGGAAGCATTGGAGCGTAAAATCTCCCAAATACGTGACCCAAGTCCATCATAGCTGCAATTTGTGCACGTTCGGGCATGCACTTCGTGTTTGATTTAGACAAATCCTTTTCGAGGGATATGTACCTGCGGAACGGCGTAGCTTTATGGGTTTTACGGGATTTCACAGGGCGATCGAAATTTTAGATAACATGTGGGAATAGTTGCGGTCGACGCGGAGATTCCATAATGCACAATGGGAGTCGTGTCTGTACCGATCGGTATAGACGACGACGAAATATTGAGCGGGATATCATCTTAAAACTCTTTCTATTCAAAGTTTCTATATAGGGACAAAGATTAACGGGAAAATTAAAAATTTAACCTTATAAATGCTGCATGTTTCTTTAATGTAATTAATAGTTTTAATATGGCATCATTGTAATTACCAAGGCCTTGCAATTCCTAGGAATTATGGCTAAGTAATAGGCGATAGTAATATTCAGCTAGTTATCCTTCTCAGCTCATCTACGTGAGGTCAACTTCTTCTTCTTAGGGTGCCTGTCCGTTCCGAAAGTTGGCAATCATTCTGGATATGATGACTTTGTTGATTGCTATACGGAATAGCTGTATTAAGGTCTTTCTATACTATGCTCTCAGATTAGCAGGCCAGGATATTCTTCTTCGTCCTGGGGCCCTTTTTCCTTCAAGTTTACCTTGTAAAATGCATTGAAATAGCTCGTATCTGCCTCGATTTCTGATTACATGTCCCAAGTACTGCAGCTTATGGTCCTTCACGATATTGAATAAATCCGCAGTTGTGTTCATCCTCTGCAGTACTTCTTCATTGGTAACTTTGTCTGTCCATGGTATCTTCCATATCCTTCTGTGTGACCATAGCTCAAAAGCCTGAAGTTTTGATGTCAGTTTTGAGGTCAACTTAGTAGGTGTACAATTCATTTTAAGCAGAAAAACCGTATATTGTTTTCCTGTCCTATAATTTACTTCCTACGTTTTCCTTCTATAATTAATTCTTTTAATATTTTATCATTTGTTTTCATTCTTCTTTCTCCGTTCCCTGTTACATTAGGGCCCTGCATTTTTTTTATTATTCTTATGTTAATTCATACAATTATTTTTCTGCGTGTATGTTCGTCTAGATTGACCAACACCAACCACTCTCGGTAGAGTGAAGATGTACAGGAGTCGTTTATCAAAAATGGGCGAAACTAGAATTAATCAAAATGTCGCTTTACGTGGCATTTCATTAATTTTAATGAACTTTATCTGATTGGGGATCCACAAAGTTGGGTAGTTTGTTGTGTCTGCGGTGGTTACGGACAATAACATATGAGAGTTGTTAAACTTATATTAGTCTAATTATAAGTTAATGGACAATACATATTTATGTTTTAGTTTTATGTTGACCTATTTGATTTATATTTACCTTGATATTTTAATCGAAGCAATTAGAAAGTTTCGTTATATTCTATTTTATTATAACGATAGAATAGAAAAAACTTGGAAATCATTAACAAACCAAAATGAATTAAAAAAAGGAAAGAAATAAAGGAAGACTTATAAGAACAATCTTCATATGGAATTGACCATATAGCAATGCAATAATATATGGAGGTGAAACAACCCGAGAAGACCAAATAAGCTTGGAACTTATAAGGTATGGTGGTCTCTTGATATATTTAAGAATACAAAATCATATTAATCAATGTTAGTTGAAATCTAAAATACCTAATAAGAGTTAAAAGGCACAAGTTATGTCACTGTTCAAAAAGGACAGCCATAACAATTGCAAAAACTACATAGATAGAAATTAAAAATATTAGAAAGCCGTCACGTGAGAATTGTGATTACCAGTCATCCTTCTTTTAAGTAGAAAAGATGTACTTCCCTTTATGGGAAATTCTGTAACATCGACCTTGTGTCATAAATTTACAATTTACTAAGATTGTCACATTTTTTTTTATTTAATAAAACTCCAACAGAAATCTTATGATTATTGCTATCTGATCATTCACTATAATCAATAAGCAAGTTAGTTCTATATACAAAATATTACAAAAAACTTATCAAAGATTACATTCAGCAATATTACTTAGGCTCTAATACATTATAGTATATACTAGCTAACGTGTACACTTTAGCCGCACTTTGCTGTACTTTTTCACTTTCAAGCACTTATAGTACTAACTGAAACGGCTTCGTTTTCTTAAGTCTTCTTATCTGGTTGGCGTTGTCTAGGAGTTTGATGGTTCGACATTCACGTGATTGGAAAGACTTTGTTCATGACTCTCGGCAAACTTACTTGTCTAGATTGTCTGGAATTGTCTGGATAACCGTATCCATCTGGAGGTCTCGATGAAGATCACAGTTTCTGAAGTACCATGACGATGTTCCTTACTAATTTATTCTGATATCGTTGTATAATTTGGATGTTACTTTCTTTTGTACAGCCCCATAGCTGTATCCGTATGTCCATATCGGTTTAAGGACTTGCTTGTACAATAATAATTTGTTATAAGTAGACAGAGTGGATTTTTTTCCCATCAACCAGTACATCTTTCTGAACTTAATTTCTAATTCCTCCTTTTTTTTCCTAATATGTGCTTTCCAACGTAGCTTGGAATCTAATGTCATACCCAAATATTTTGCCGTATTTGCATAAGGTAGTTTGTTTCTATTTATACTAACTGGGATAGGCTGTTCTCTTTTCTTAGTAAAATTGACATGAACAGATTTTGTTTCATTCAATTTGAGACGCCATCGCCTGGCCCAGATGTTAATTTGTTCAACAGAGTTCTGTGGCATGGTTGCTGCATCAGTTTTATCCGACTGCTAGAATGTATGTGTCGTCTGCAAATGTCGCAATTGTGTTAGGTTCTAATGATGGAATATTGCTGGTATAGAGCAGGTATAGCACTGACTGCAGGACACTTCCTTGTGGAACCGCAGCTTTAACTTCTCTTAATTCTGAATATGCTTCCTCATATTAAACTCAAAAGTATCTGTCGGATATATATGATTCTAGTAGTTCAGAATATTGTTTTGATAATAGCATCTCATTTTACGATATAATTCGTCATGCCACATTTGTCAACAGCCTGCGCTACATCGAGGAAAATTGCGGAACAGACTTTTCCTTCTTCTAGAGCTTTTTCTACTATATCTGTTAATCTATGCACCTTATCTATCATTGAATGGCTTGCTCTAAACCCAAACTGATGACTAAGAATTAGATTTTTGTCTCTATAATCGATTTTAATCTCTTCAAGAGTAATTTTTCGTATAATTTAGACATGACAGGTAATAGTGAAATAGGCCTATATGAGGCAGCCTTTGTGAAGGTTTTCCTGGTTGTAGTGTCATTATAATTTCTGCCACCTTCCATATCTTTGGTACGTACCTCAGCGTAAAGGAAGCGTTTATAAGATGTGTTAATTTTATTATAGATTTCCTTGGAAGTTGCTTTAACATTTTCCCAGTAATTAAATCGAATCCAGGAGCTTTCTTTTAATTTGTAGATTCTTTTATTTCAAAATATACTTCTTTTGGAGTTACAGGGCAAATCTCCATTTCATCTTGATCAGGGAGCACCCAGTTAATTATTTCTTGTTCTTCATTTGATTGAAAAGTATTTTCTAGGTGGTCAGCAAATCTGTTGACCTTTTGTATATTGCTTCTTGTCCAGATTGTCACATAATCCAAAAGTTTTCACAACTATTTTGGTAGTCAGTTTCATCTAATTTAAAATGTTTCACTGATGATGTTCCGACTGCATCGACAATGTTTTGAAGATTCGTGATTTATATGGCACTGTAATATATGATACATTTAAATTTACTATTTCATTAAAAAATTAAATTGGTTAGCTGAAACAACTTCGTTAGCTGCTGAATATATTGTATTAGAAGAAAACTCAAATGCCGATCCTGCAGCTGATTTGGGAGAATTTTTCTAGCTGATATTTTTACTGGGTTCGCTGTTACGAGCGTTAAATTTTGAATTGCCTTTTTTACTACTTGCGTTTAAAATTCAAAACCGTGTTATTTTAAATTTCGTAAATTATTTCAGGCTTCGTAAAGGGAAATTTAATTAAGTGTTTAAATTTACAGTCTAATTCTGATTGAGTTTCTTTTAGACAGAAAAAAATATTAAGCGACTGAAAAAATAGTTAATACTGGGCATATTTTTGTATTTATCCATTAGGTTTTTCATAAAAAAAGCAAATTTTTGTTAGAGCATGAGATTTATACATAAAAATAGCTACAAGGGTATTGTTAGCAGGAATATTCGAAAATACAGAAAATTGTAAAATCCTATTTCTTTCCTGATTTGTCTGTACATTTTTAATTCAATTTCATTTATCTGTATCTAGCAAATATAATAGGATTATCAATTAGATACATCTGTAGTTTAATTTTTCCATTCTTCTATTGCCAAGGTGCTTATTTCAGTGCTTACATTTTAGAACCGTTATATTTTCTTACAGAGAAGTATATACTTGATGGTATATTTTATTAAAATATTTAAATTTTATCCAAAAGGATACTGGTGAGAATTAGGAGAGGCCTATATTCGGCAATCCGAATGAAGAAAAGAGCTTAAAAAATACAAGTAATATTCATTAATAATTGCTGTGTCGAATACCAAGTTGTGTTGTTCCAAAATTTTACCATTCGATGTGATAGCCATCAGATTATTCTGGAATCGAGAAAAGGTCATCACTTTGGTCTTATTACTGTTTATTTTCATGTTAAATTTTGTTAGAGTAAGGGTAGGTCTCAGTAAACTTTTGAAGCATTATGTCCAAGTCTGCCATTAAAATTGTATCATCTGCATATTTGATTAATCTAGATGAATCATAGAACTAAGACAAAGAATGGTTAAGTGCTATGTTTGGTCCGTACTTTTGTATAGTGACGGTAAAAGTATCGATTATGAACATAATTGAAGCACTGAAAATGTGGGTTCATAGACGAATGCTAAAGATACCTTGCACAGCAAAGAAAACTAATAAGAAGTAAGGCGTCAACACAGAGAACTGCTAAAGACTGTTAAACATCGAAAAATGTCTTATCTGGGACATATAGTAAGGGAAGTCGATATAGAATATTACAATTGATCCTTAAAGGTAAAATAGAGGCCGTATAGGTGTAAGAAGAAAACAATTTCTAGTTAAAAACATCGTGAATGGAATATCAAATGCAGGACAATTATTCTATATTGCAGAAGATCGAGAAGCCTTAGCAATGGTGATCGCCAACATCGGATAGTTCTGATATGGCACGCAAAGAGATAGAAGAAGCATATTTGATGCTTGATATTTAAATTCTATTAATTTTTATATATCTTGTATATCTTCTTGTATATTCTTGTATATCTTGCTGAAGATTGGTCCAGAGAACAAATATTCAATAATATATAATACGTAGACGGCCCAATAAATACATAGCCTTACCGCCCGATAGCGCCACTATCTCAAGAGAAATCATTTATCGTGTAATATATTCTCGTAGACGGCTAATGTCAAAATTTCAGCCGAATTAAACTTTTAGTTTTGTTTTGACAGCGTGTAAAAATAGGCGTGTCCGTGGATTTTGGAAAAATGAAAAAAGAGCAATATCAGTCGGTGAATCGATTTTATTTTTGGATGAAAACTGGCGCAGCGAAATCAAAGAAGGCTTGGGTGCTATGTGCGGTGACTCCTCTCCTTTAATAGCAACCATCAAACATTGGTTTAACGAGTCTCAGTAGTGCTTCGATTTTGATGAGCAGCCTGGGCCGTAAATGGCTACCACGCAGGATTACGTGAAAAAATATCATGACCTCGTATTAGCAGACCGCCGACTAAAAGTGAGCGAGATAGCTGAGACAGTAGGAATCTCAACAGATATATCTCACATATATCATATCTTGCATGAAATTGTGGGCATGAGAAAGCTGCCCGCATGCAGGATGCTACGTTTGGGCACTCGGGACAGCAAGCGCAACCGTGAGAACACTTCAGAGCAGTGTTTGACTACATTTATGCGTAATCCGAAAGAGTTTCTACGTCCTTTCGTAACCATCGATCAAATATGGATCCACTGGTACACACCAGAGATTAAGGAACGTTGAAAAAATTGGATGGTACTCAGCGATGTGCTCTGAAGGAGACGAAGACTGTCCTATCGGCGAAAAGGTGATGCCAACCATTTTCTGGGATTTACAAGCGGAGATTTACATCGATAACCTAGAGAAGAGTAAAACGCTCATCGAGCCATTCTACGCCAAACTATTGGGCCGATTAAAGAAAGATTTGTCCAAAAAAAGACCCCATTGGTCGAAGAAAAGTGTTCTTTCACCGTGACAACGTACCGGCCCATTCCCCGCCTTCGCCAATGCGAAATTGGTCGAATTGGACTACGAACTTTTGCCCCATCCACCGTATTCTCCATATTTGGCCCCTTTCGACTTCTTTTTGTTTTTCGATTTCTTTTGTAGGCTAAGTACTTATCGGACCGCCCTAGTAGATATTTATTTTGACAGGTTAATATAATTGTGACTTTTACTTTTTGCTGCCAGTACAGATTTTTATTTAGCACTACGTCTTTATTACCTAATCCCATACCCTTTAGTAATTGTAAAAGTTGGCCGTGGTTGAATTTATCAAAGGTCTTCTCCAAATAAAAAATCACAAATAAACATAGTTTCTTTTATCATGGCATTCTCCCAACAGTATTTGTGATGTACAAAGAAAGAGCTTTCCTTGTGCCCAATCGACTCTGGAGACTTGATTCACACTTCTTTAATTTCCGGTTATGAATTACTTTCCGTGGCTCAGTAGACTTAGTAGAATTGATTTAAAATCGTTGCAGTTGCCAGATTGACTTTTTAGGTAGTGAAACGAAGATCGATTCCAGCCATTCTTGTGAAATCTCTCCCATTTGATAAACTTTTTTTTAATGATACATTTTAGCACATAGGATGAGATTCACGTGGGAATTTTTTTTACCTTTTTCCCTTAAAAAGGTACTTTCTCTAAGTACCTTTTGAGACTAATTTTTTCACTTTAGTTCAGTGGTAAATTGGTTATAGAACAATGATTGTTTCTACAAACAGATTGGTCCAGGTTTTTTGGTTTTTCAGTCGATCGATTTCAATCGAGTATGGTCGATGATGATGCTCACATTAAAAAAAAGTTTAGTTTTTCGAACAACCTATTTAATATTAAAATTCGGAATCAAACAAGAATTTTTTGGCAGCAAAGAATAAGTTTTAACAATTTTAATAGTAGAAGAGACAAAGAACAAACCAGCAGAGTAGTTGCAGAATATGGTGAAGGTGCTATAAACAAAAGTTGAATCGGCCTGATAGATGTCTGTGAATAAAAAAACTGCGGGTGGTACTTGGGTAGTGCAATTTGTTAAACATATTATTAATCGATTTATCATTAAATTGAAAGGAGAAGAATAATAAGTTATCAGTTTTAAATAGTTTATATCAACATCATAACATCCATACATGCATATTCGAACAAAGAACAAATTAAAATATGTAAATAATAGATTGCAGCATAATAAGATACTACCATTTTACAAGATACTTAATTAAAAAGTTTTGATACCATATAAAACTATTTTATGATTTTTTTTATTTCGCGTATTTTGAATAGTGTTCAGATTCTCAGTTTATTACCTCTCTATTTAATTTCATGTAAAATTAGTTTTAGTGAAAACAGTTTGCATGCTACCTTTATGTAGTCTAAAGTTTATGCAGTAGATAATATCTGGTAATTACAAACTTTGAATATGTGCTTATTGGTAAATTCTGCAAATATTTACCTTATGGAAACTACAATACACCCAAGTCCCATTTGTGGTAAACTTAACCTACTATCTTGATAATTTACTGTACTGTTTATAACAAGAGCGATTTAGTCAAAATTCGTACCTATAATATAAGTTGTAGATGTAAAAATAAAAATTTTATCCATATAGGAAAAATCGGTTTTAGATTTAGAATAGAAATAATAATTTATGATGGAAAGTTGGCAGCACAAGTCTTCAAAATATTGCGGCAATTTAATCTGTGAAGATAATATACTTTATGCATATGTTGTATACAATATTTTTCCAATAGCCAATACAAATAATAAAATTTTATTGCAATAAATAATATTATCTCCACTTGTGACTTCCCAGTAAAAGCTAAACTCTTTGCAGATGTCTTAATCATTTTTGTTAAGGGGATAAATGATAAAACCTTCAGACCCATCTACAGAAAGTGCTATGGAATCTCGAATTATGGACAAATTCCACAGGTCTTCAATTATCAAGAACAAAATCAAAGCCTATGTTATTTTCAAAAAAAAAGAAGTTATATTACTCCAGAATTAAAACTATTTAATAAAGAAAGAAAATAGGTTGGGAAAATTAAATGTCTAAGCATTACATTTGACAACAGATTATCCTAGAATCACCACATGATCTAAAAAGTACGTGACAATCTGCACTTAACATTATAAAATCTGTTGCATACAACAAGTGGGGAGCAGATAGTAACCAATTATGTACAAGTCATTGATCAGGTCCAAACTCGATTACGCTTGTATTATTTATGATTCAGCCAAACCATATATCATAAAACAACTCGATCGAATACAAAATAGTGCTTTGCGAACCATACTAGGTGACTTTTATACTAGCCCTACTAAAGATTACACTGTGAAGATGGAGAAAGTCCCTTGGAACTCCAAAGAAAACAACTTTAATTAGTGATTTAAATAGAATTACTGACGAACCTTATTAATTACCTTAATTATCAGGACCAGAACGACCAAACAACAATAATTTTGTCTGTAATCTTGAATGATCCAAATATGAAAATAATTTTCAATCCAGATTGTTCTTATGAAGGTCACACAAATGTAAATATTGATTGTTCTTGACACATGTTTCTAAAATGTATATAAAAAAACAATTACAAATACTGATGCTGGGGATATATATCCAGTTATTGGTTGTTTACTAATAATGAGTTATAACCAACTACCAACAATGCATTGCTTGTAGTCTATACAGAAATCTCTTGGGAATGAGACACTGAAAGCTGCTAGAATATATTTCAATGCACAAGAAAAGTTAGGTAATTACTAGGTAGGTCAACTCTAAAACAATACTTTCTATTAAACGAGGAATAAACCTGTGGATAAGCTTGTTTATATCATAAGTTATATTTGGGATAAAAACATTTATGTTGTAAACGAAACAGGAAATGTTGAGGGAACCTTAGGCGAAAGAGTTTTAAAAAAACTGTACCAGACTATCAGAAACCCAAATGTTTCTATCTTGTTTGACAGATTTTTCACAACCATACATTTGCTGAATGATCTACAATAATACTAGAGACTAGAATCTTTGCTCACAATAAAAATTTTCTTAACAAAAAAAGTCTTCTTCTTCTTCCTCTTTATAAGCAATTCTGCTTGTTCATGACCTCCTCCATTCTGCTTATATGGTTATTCCATTCCATTCCATTTAACATCTAATTTTTAAACATTTGGCACCTATGTTGCCATGGTTATAGTGCTTTATTGTATATTAATAGGTAGTGTAATTCGTTTGTTAATAGAAACACTATCATCAGTGCAAAATCTCTATAAAAGATAACAAAAGGAATCTCGAGTTAAGATAGTACCAATAAATATATTGAATGATCTTTTTTACACTTAAAACTATCAAGTAAAACGAAAGAATCGGCTTATTGTCACGGCTTCGAGGAAACTAGGACAAACTAATTGTCTTAATTGGAGGATTTTCTTAAGAGCTTCTTTTGTCTCCCGACACAAAGCGTTAAATGTTTACTGTAAATAGAGGAGATCTCTTTTGCCTTCGACATTAACTATCGTTAAAGTACAAATTGAAAACTATTAAAGCAGACAAAGGAAAAAGTGTTAGTTAGTCTAATGGCGCTTTAATCTAACGGCTAGTCGGGTAACTTTCAAAATAACAAAGTATGCTCAACATCCGAAGAACTGTTTACTTTCGTCAATCTATTTTATCTGTTTTATGACTTAATTTGGCTATTTTTTGACAAGCTTTATTTAGCCGATTATTACTAACTTATTAACGTTGTAACTTATGTATTCTATTAATCATTAATAAGTATCACTAGCAGAATGATAAAAGAAAATAAGAGATAAGAACAAGAAAGAAAAATAGAAGAGGTAATACAGAATAACAAAAATGTAAAATGCTTAAGACCGAAATTAGGTAAGTTTGAAATAAACAAAATAAAACATATAAACAAAGTAGAAAAAACAAACATTAAAGATGACATCATAAATGTAATCCACCATTTCTATTCAGAATTATATAAAACAAAAAAGGAACCACCAGAAGAAATTAAAAACCAACTTAAGCTAATAAAAAGTGCCAACCCAGAGTTACAGCCAGAAATATGTAAATCAGAAATAAAGAAGATATTGAAAGAAATGAAAAACAACAAATAGCCTGGAAAAGATGGAATAGCTGCAGAGATGCTGAAATATGGTGGAAAAGTGGTAATTAATACTCTACATTCCCTTTTAAGAAGATATGATCTGAATATGAAATGATTTAAAAAAATTACCACTGGAAAGAATATAATGATTTAAAAAATGTGAACGCAAAATGTAACTTATTGTGTAACATTCTTAGTGAACTTATAGAGAGGAACAGTTATATTAGAAAATCCAAAAAGCACGAATTAAAGCGTCAATCTTGGATAACAGCTGGATTAGTGAAATCTATAAATACTAAAAACATACTCTATCACATATACTTCAAAGATCCAGATAATATAGATAAAAAAACTAATTATCTTAATTACAGAAATCAGCTCAATAAATTATTAAAAAGCGCCAAAAGAGACTATTTCAGAAATCAGATTTTGGAAAACAAAAATATATCTAAAAATTTATGGAATATAATAAAACACTTGAAAAATACAAAAGAAGAAAGAAATATTCCAGAAATAATTACAGAAAATGAAACTATTATTAAAGACAATACAACCATCTCAAATGCTTTTGTTCGTTATTTCACAGAAATTGGGAAAACATATGCTAAAAAAATAATACCACCACAATCATATACTCCCACATATAAATATTCAAGCCATTCAATATATTTGACACCGGTCTCAGAAAGTGAAATAGAAAGTATTATAAACAATTTAAAGAATAAGAAGTCTCCGGGAATTGACAAAATCACCTCTCAAACAATAATAAATATAAATGGACAAATCAAAAAACCATTAGTTGAATTAATAAATCTAATATTTGAAACAGGGGAGTGTCCGGATAAGTTTAAACAAACTATTATAACACCTATCTTTAAAAAGGGTGATAAGCGTAGTTTATCTAACTATAGACCTATTTCACTAATCACAACATTGGCAAAAATATTTGAAAAGTCACTTAAATCTCGACTAACTACCTTTTTCAACAAACATAATATTATATCATCTTCACAATTTGGTTTTCGCGAAGGTATTTCTACAAGTGATGCAATTACAGAACTTGTTAATAACATATATGATAGAGTTGACAATAATAAACCTACTGCCTGTGTATTTCTAGACTTAGCAAAGGCATTTGATACGGTCAGCCATCCGCAACTTCTAGAAGCATTGGAAGCGTGCGGAGTACGTGGAATTTCACATAAGTTAATTCAAAGTTATTTATACAAAAGACAACAAATTGTGAAGATAAATAACACTTACAGTGATCAGCTTATCCTACAATGTGGTGTACCCCAAGGAACAGTTTTAGGTCCACTACTATTTAACATACATGTAAATGACTTATATAATATAAACACCGAAGGAAAAATAATCAGTTTCGCCGATGACACTGCTATTTTGTATAGTGCAGACACATGGAAGGATTTAAAAAGCAAAATTGAAGTTGATATGTTTAAGATAGTTCAATGGTTCAATTATAAAGGATTAACAATTAACTTTGAAAAAACGTTTGTTATTCCATTTTGTAGTAACAAAGTATCACTACCTTCATTTAACCATATAAACATTAAATACATGGAAAATAACATAACGATAAAAACAGCCTCTAATATAAAATATCTGGGTATAACTATAGACTCACATCTAAGATGGGATAAGCATCTGAATGAACTGGCAAAATGCTTGAGAGCTTTAGTTCCAAAATTCAAATATATAAAATCAATAATTGATGTAAAATATTTAAAAATATTATATTACTCTCTTGTTGAGTCCAGAATTAGATATGGAATACTTGGTTGGGGTGGTGTATTAAAAACATACTTAAAAAAAGTTGATATTTTACAAAAGAGAATACTAAAAATAATATTCTATAAACAACGTACTTACTCAAGTCATCTTCTATTTATTGAAGCCAAAGTAATGGATACAAGACAAATATATATGTATTCCATGTTAGTCTACATATATAATAGAAAACATATACTGCATAAACTATGCCATCCCTATGAAACCCGCAATAAAACAAATAAACATGTTAAAACTGGAAGTAGCAAAAAAAGATTAGGTCAAAGATACGTCCTCTATCAAGCTCCAAGAATATTCAATGCCTTACCTGATAAATATAAAATATACCTAACTACTCTCAACTCACTGGTAATGATAAAATCAATATTTAAAAAATATATTCTCAATTTGGATCGCTTTTATATACAAAATTTAATGGATTAAACAACTAATAGTTCAGTCATAATAGTAATAGTTTAGTAATAGTTTTGCTTACCTGAAAGTTATAAAATCAAAATAAGTATAGTATTCATCATCAAAATATTATAAAAATACGTTATACAAACTGAAATATAAAATTATTGTATAATTGGAATTATTTTATTATTTATATGTAGTTTACCTATTGGATTGTTAATGTATCAAATACACAATGCACACACGACGCCCGTGCTCGACCATTTTGGTTTTAACGGGTAGTACCAGATGTTTATTTTTCGATGTGTAAATAACATACTTAAATTATTGTTCTTTTATACAATGTATATGGAATTAATAAACATTATTATTATATTATTATTATTATTATTATTATTATTAAAAGGAAAAAGAATCCCAAACAACTAAAAGGAATACGTAACCATACCCTATACAAGAAAGGAGATAAAGCAGATATAAAAAAACTACCGTCCTATAACACTCCTCAATGCACTGCATAAACTCCTATCAAAAATTTTAAACAATAGATTGACGACAAAATTCGACGGATACCAGTCGAAAGAACAAGCTGGTTTTAGAAAGGTATTCAGCACAAGTGACCATTTACTAAGTATGAAAATACTTATAGAACGAGCAAATGAATACCACATTCTCTATATATAGGGTTCATAGATTTCGATAAGACTTTCGACAGTGTCGAACATTGGGCAGTGAAAAGTTCTTTGATTAACAGCAGAATTGACCACAGATCTACGGAATTAATAGCCAATAATATATAAGGAAGCCAAAACAATAATTAAAGTATATGAAGGAACAAAATCAATACAGATAAATAGAGGAGTGAGACAGGGTGACACAATATCACCGAAACTTTTCAATCAGGCTCTGGAAGATATTTTTAAAAGATTAGAATGGAAAGAAAAAGGTATAAAAATTTGTGGACAACGCTTGAAACCATCTAAGGTACGCTGATGACATCGTATTGATAACCGATAAAAAAGGAGAATTTTTTGAAATGATGAAAGAACTGGACGTAGAAGCTGGAAAGATAGGCCTTAATATGAATTACAGCAAGACCAAAATCATAACAAATACAGATGAAGACATCACAATGAGGATCGGACAAGATGAAGTAGAATAAGTTCAAGATTATATATATCAGTGTCAAACTATAAAACTTAAGAAAGAAAACCAAACAGCAGAGATAAAAAGACGAGTTAGACTGGCATGGGCGGCATTTGGCAATCCAAGCTACATTCTTAAAAACAAAAGATATCCACAACGTCTTAAGACCAAAGTATACAATCAATGCGTACTCACTGTTTTCATGAGCAAACTACATGAACAAAATCATAAAAACCCAAAGAGCAATCGGAAAGACAAATGTTGCACATAAGACTTATGGATAACAAGAGAAACAAGTGGATAAGAGAGAAAAGAAAAGTGAGGGATGTTAGACAAGAAGTTGCAAAATTAAAATGGAGATTTGCCGGACACAATATAAGACAAAAAGAAGACCGTGAAAATAAGTTGGAGAACGTGGGAATATAAACGAAGCAAAGGAAGGCCCCAAATGAGATGGGCAGATGATATCAAGAAGTACGTGGGCTCTAGGTGGATGACTGTAGCGATCGACTGAAGAAGACTGGAAAAGGATTGGTGAGGTATATGAACAGAGATGGACCGAAGAAGACTAATTAAATAGATAGATAGAATCACTAATAACTTCATAATATGAAGTGGAGCGGAGATAAAAAAGTGACACATTTCAAAAGAAAAATTCTTCACGGTGTAAAAATTTTTAGTATGAAGACGAATTTGAACAACGAGAATCTTTTATCGAATGCTTTGAAGCAATAAAGGAATACTTCGATGATAGCACTAATTTTAGTTTAACATCTTAGAACTATCTGATGGCTTTTAAGATACAGGGGGGCATACTTAATGCAAAGTACGTATCGTATAAGTATAAGTATTGCCATATCGAGTCTATATTTTTTTTTATAAACATAGGCCATAGTCCTAAAATGTAGGTTTTTACCTCTATTTTTTTTAGGGGCAATTCTTGTATTAAAAAAACTATTGTGTTATGAAGAGACTGAAGAATCTAAAAATATAAAAATAGAAATTGTAAATTTTCCGTGGAAATGGAAAACTATTCAGTTATTAATATTTCGTCGAGTTACCGCATAAAATAATGAATATTCTACGTTTTCTAGCCCAATATATTGCAAAATTTTACAGCACGCTCCAATTTTAAGTTGCGGAATCCAAGTTTCTTATCCCATCCATTCATCGTTTCACAATCTAATATTTCTGTGGAAAATGAAGAAACTGATAATGATGATGATGACTAATTTATGCATGTTTTTAAAAAGGGTCACCACCATTATTACAGAGTTCTTCTTCGGTGGGGGGCGGTTCTTGAGCGTTTTCATCCATTTCAGGCAAAGTAATTTCTATTGTCATCGACGTCATCGAAAGAACCACGACGCTTAAGTGGAACTGGGCAGGGAACTTAGCCAGAACACAAGATGGACGGTGGACAAGACGTATTATGGAATGGAGGCCCAGAAATTATAAAAGAAGCCGAGGACGATCACCGACTAGATGGACCGATGACATTAAACGTGTAGCGGGAAAACTGGCTACAAGCGGCACAGTGTAGAAAACACTGGAAAGAACTGAGGGAGGCCTATGTCCAGCAGTGGACGCGATTGTCTGATTGATGACGATGATGAATTTCTATTGGTATATTCTAATTATATAGTTGGTCTGTGTCGTTTCAACTGACAAGTACCACGTGTTAATAATCGAGCAGGGAGACATGTAGTCCCTAAAGTAATTTTAAAAAATCTATCCATTGTCATCGACCTAGAGTCAAAACATTATTTAATGTAACATTTGGAATGCTGTAAATCCATACATGGAGGTCTTATAGACAACTTTATTGTTAGCTACAAGTACACAAGGCACTGAGGATGATCTGTTCAGATCGAAAACGTTCTGCTCAGAACTAAAATGTTGACGAAACTTTTATGAAGTTTTAAATATTTGTTTTTATACAAAAATACACATGTGTGAAGTGTTTTAACTTCTGTGTTTTTTTTTAATTTCTATTTGGTCTTCTACACGACTGTCGCTAAGCAGTTGTTCAAAATGATTCGCCCACTTTTTGGTATTTGTTCTTTGTCACTAATTATGGAACCATTCTGTCTTTACATGCTGTTATTCTGGCTTTGAATTATTTTCTGCAGCTGTTTGTCTTCTGGTAGAATTTTCGCGAGTCTTTTCTATTGTGGTGGTTAACAATCTCGTTTAGAGCGTTTTCGTATGACTCTTTCTTTTTCCTTCTAAGCGTCCTTTTTTCTTCTCGTCTAAGATTTTCATAGTCTTCCAGGTTTGATCTCGTTCTGCGCTGCTCAAGTCTCTTATATGCTTCATTTTTCTGTTGGTTAATGATCTACATTCTTCATCAAACCAATCTTCGTTTATTTTAGCCTGGTTAGGTTTAAAAAGCCTTTAGCCGCTGTATGGATAGCTTCCTTGCATTTGATCCAGTGTTCTTCTATACTTAAATTTTCGTCGATTCTTGTTAGCTCTTCATTTAAAATTTTCCTGTAGTTATCCTAGCGTCTTCAGATTTTAGCACATCAGTATTATATTTCGTAGATTTTGTGCTCTGGCCCTTCTTAGCGTTTGATATACAAGCCCTGAGTTTTGTTCTTACAAGGTAGTGGTCAGAGTCTATATTAGCACCTCTACATGCTCTTACATCTAGTCCGAGAAATGTCGACTATCAATTAGTACATGGTCAATTTGGTTTTTTGTTTGACCGTCTGGTGATTGCCATGTGGCTTTGTGGATATTTTTGTGAGGAAAACATGTACTTACTACCACCATTCCCAATGATGCTGCGAGTTCAATCAGGCGTAAACCATTTTGGTTGCTGACAGCATAAAGACTATGGTCGCCGATCGTGGGTCGGTAAATAGTCTCTTGGCTGACTTTAGCGTTAAAATCACCAATAATAATTTTTATGTCGTTGTTCTGACATTGTCTGTAAGTGCTTTCCAGTTTCTCGTAAAATATGTCCTTCTCCTCGTCTTCTTTATCTTCAGTGGGAGCATGGATATTGATAATGCTGTAAATCATTTTCAAATGTACTATATGATTAAAGTCCGGAGTGCAGGACTTCAAATGTCTTTACCTAGCACAAAGAATTTTAAAGAAATAGAGCGACAGCGAATTCAGATTGATTGAAATAGATTGAAAAATGATTGAAAAAGATGATTGAAAAAGATTGAATACAGCCCAACTACAAGACGAGAAAGTTAAGGAATCAGTTCAAAGACAACTGAACGAAAATTTAATTTGGGAAAATATTGGTGAAAACGTCGATGAGGGCTTAAATAAAATCGTAACGACAGTAAAAGAAATCTGTGTGAGAAATTTACAAGACAGGTCAATGCCAAAAAAGCAGGCTTGGATGACAGATGATATACTGGATTTGATGGAACAACGGCGATTAGCAAAAACCAACGAAACACTTTACAATAGCATACAAAAAGAAATTCGACGCAAAATACGAGAAGCAAAGAGTCAACATCTAGCCAAACAGTGTCATGACATTGAAGAACTCGAAAAAAGATATGACACGTTTAACATGTATAAAAAAGTAAAAGAAGCGGCTGGTATCTTCAATAAGAAACAAAATGCATTTCTACAGGATGAAAATGGTAAAGTAATATTCGAAGTAGAGGACAAACTTAAAGAATGGGAAAATTACGTCACGAACCTATTCAAAGACGATAGGAGTAGTTCACCTCCCGATATTACTAACGGCGACGGACCCTAATAACACGCTGTAAGGTTATAAAGGCCATACAATCATCAAAAGATGGCAGAGCGACTGGTCCTGATGAAATTCCAACTGAAATATATAAGCTTATAAAGGATGGCAATGTTTTAGAGGCTATAACTTCGTTTTTCAATACCATTTATACCAGAGGACAACTACCTAATGGTTGGTCCAACTCACTGTTTATAGCTCTACCTAAGAAGACAACAGCAAAAACCTGTGCAGATTATAGAACCATCAGTTTGTTAAACCACTTATTGAAAATTTTTCTGAAGGTAATACATGGTCGTATCTACAATAAATGTGAGGAATACCTGGATGACACTCAGTTTGGTTTCCGTAACGGATTTGGAACGAGAGAGGCACTGTTTGGAATGAACGTACTTGCTCAAAGATGTCGTGATATATCTGTAGACATATACTGTTGTTTTATTGACTTTCAAAAGGCATTTGATCGTGTTAAGCACTCTATATTGATCGAAGCTCTAAAAGACATTGGCTTGGACGGCAGAGATGTTCGAATAATTGCAAATTTATATTGGAATCAAACAACATCAGTTTTAGTAGATGGTGTGGAATCACAAGCTCTCCCCACTTTCTGAAAAAACAAGAAGGAATACTTGTGAACGGCGAAGTCATCAATAATTTGCGATATGCGGACGATACAGTACTCCTAGGTTCTAGTCAAGAAGATCTGCAAACACTACTTGATAGTGTCGTTGAGAGTTGTAGGGAGGCAGGTCTGGATCTTAACATAAGGAAAACCAAAATACTTGTAATAAGTAAACAACAGAATATAAAACCGTCTATATATGTAAATAATACCAAACTTGAGCAAGTTGATAAAATCGTCTACCTTGGACAGCAATTAAATTGTAATGCAGAAAATCACGGCGAAATTAGATCCAGAATAGAGCAGGCTAGAGCTGCTTTTAGAAGGATGTCCAAGGTGTTATGTAACAGAGACCTAAAATTGGCATTAAGGATCCGCCTACTTCGCTGCTACGTGTTCTCGGTCTTACTTTATGCTGTCGAGTCCTGGACTGTGAATAAAATCGATCTAAATCGCCTTGAGGCTTTCGAAATGTGGTGCTATAGAAGAATTTTAAAAGTTTCCTGGGTGGAGAAGATTCGTAACTCCACAATACTTGAACGTCTCAGCAAGACCACTGAGATCATAAAAAGCATCAAGCAGAGAAAGCTGGAATATTTCGGACATGTAATGAGAGGTCCCAAATATAGATTGCTACAAAATATCATGCAAGGAAAAATAGCAGGCAAACGCAGTCCAGGACGAAGAAGAACCTCATGGTTGAAGAACTTGCGAGATTGGTATGGTGTAGATACAAGCATGCTATTTAGGGTGGCAGTGAATAAAATTAAAATAGCTATGATGGTAACCAACGTTCTGAAAGGACATGGTACATGAAGAAGAAGAAGAATTTAGATGATCTAAGATTACATACCATAATATGCAATTTTCAAAACAGCAACTAAGAATTCTCAAATTATATTATGAAATAAAACATATTTTTCAGACCTAAACATAAATGGGTTCACAAATTATGTGAACGGGATCAAATGGCCGCGAATTTATGACCGACTTTATTACAAAAGCAGAACGTAATAAGTTACATGTATATAAGTTACACAGTTACCGAACAATTCCCGTAACATGCGATCGTCATTACTGTTTAAATCTTAAAAGAATGTACAGTACTTTTGTAACAAAAATTATTTTTTTAATAGAATAAATGAAGGCGTTTCAAGTCCAAAATAAACAAAACCTTCTAAATCAACAACTAATTCACTACTTTTATTAAGTACTCGACGTCCGCTAAACAAACACCGATTGGAGTAAATTGGAGGAAACAGAAACCGTTAGTTAGTAGTCGTTTATCGAAATTACCAACTCCAAATTACAATAATGTATGTACGCCTTAACAGTCCCTGCGACAACACGCGACAGATTATGTTGTTAAATATTGCTTGGGATTACAAAGAAAAAAGCTCCTTAACGCTGATATTTACGGCGCTATTTCCAAGCTTTTCTCGTTACGTGACTAGCGCTTATAGTTTGTAGGTTTATTAAATACTTTACAAAATAATAAAAAAAATATAGTTAACGATAAAACGCTTTATATTTCCTAATAGTACTTCTTTATAAAGTAAAATGAAGTCGTAACTCATGTTTTTATATTTAAAATGACCTTAGTGTGTGAAGGTGACGTGGAATTGAGCATAGCATAAAAAATATAATACAGAAGCCTCTGACTATATGATCAGAATTATATGATTTATGTCCGAAGCTTTACCTTCATTTGTTTTTGTCTTCTCTATCTAATTTTTGCAGATTTCTAACACTCATCGCTTTAGTCACGCCTTGTTTCCAATTGGTTCCTTTTCCCCTGTT